>JAVGVS010000649.1:0-162977 GCA_032718565.1 Distichodus sexfasciatus | reverse complement strand
GACTGGTTTTGCCGTGCAGAGTCACATTTGAGAAACTAAAAGAGGAAAAAGATGTGCATTTGGTTACTGAGGGTAAGGTTAGGGTGTGTGTGTGTGTGTGTGTGTGTGTGTAGGTCTTCAGTAGCCATTCGCCAATCCAACTTTTTCACTTCCGATGCCGATACCGATACCTGTGCTTTGTGTACTGACCGGTCCCGAGTGCAGTCAAATTCGAAATACTGTAGCGCGTTGTTTCCCCTCCCGCTCCTCTCTAGACTCGAGGTTGCCAGATAGGTCCAACGAGGTCAATCTCGCGTCTGTTAGGTTTAATATTGCCGTAATTAGCGTGCTCATGTTTGCGCTGTTACCACTCTGTCTTAGCGTAACGCAGTGCTAATGTCAGCCATCACGAGTCACCGTTTTCGCGTCACACAGTTCAGTGCGTTCGATGACCGACCCGCACGTGGGCTTACGATCTGTGATCCGACACGAATGACGTTATTCAGCTGTTGAAAATATTTGGAATATTCATCCCTACAAGTTGATACAAGTTATCCGACCTTGGCACCTGTTTTCAATCTCTCCTCCGCTTTCAGCCGTCTCCATCTTTCAAACATCTCCTGTGCAGATCCAAGAGAGTATGTTGTGAGTGTGTGTGTGTGTGTGTGTGTTCAGGTTTGAAATGTACAGTAAAAATTTGAAAACCTATGATTTGTTCAAAGGAAATAATGCTTTATCAATGTTGCTTTTATGTTTTATATTATATTTCATGTCGTTGGTAGCGTTACGATTAGGGGCTCACCTCGTTGGTCGGAAATTCGTCGGTCGAATGTCAGACGGGTAAAATAGGGCCCTATGAAGTTTTTTCCTAAATTCCGTTTTATTTTTTCCTAAATTCTGTTTTTTCCATTTTTCTTCTTCTGAATTCTGTGTTTTTCGTTATAATCATATTTATTCACCTAAAAAGTGTCTAATTATGGAGTGGATGGGAAAAAAGAACAATGCAATAGAAAAACATTTCACATTAAATGACTGTTATTCAACTTCAACAAAGTGCTGGGGTTCAGAACATTTTCTGCTTTGGTCAAACATTTACCTGTAAACAACAAAAAACGCTCATTTTTTCTTGCAAAACGAAACGTTTCTGATGTGAGTTTTTGACTGTAAGTGGTCGTCACATGTTCTTGCGGGTGCAGTCTATCGTGTGCTGGCAAAACGTACAAAAGAGTTGTTCTCCCGATTCATAAAAATCGTATGGTTATTGTTCTGCTCTGAACTTAGCACTAACACTCAAATTCCGTAATTTTTTTGAGGACTTCAGTGTTTCAGCCTCTTCACCATAGCTGACCGTTGACGTTTCCCCCTCTGTGTCCGTGTGTTTGTGTGTGTGGAAAGCTGAGTCCCGCCTCAACAGGTAACATACAGGGGGCTGCAGCGGCCAGAATTGATTAGAAACCTTTGCTTTGCCCCCACACAACGATATCAGCGAATGATACGACATTCCGTGTTTTACAACGGATTCCATTTTATTTGTTGAATTCCGCGATTCCGTCTGCATTTTCCGCATTGCGCAAATCATAGGGCCCTAGTAAAAGTATCACTGAGTTACTCATGAGCAAGGTACCCCTGCTCCCCGGGTGCTGCCCACCCCGCTGTGTTGTAGTATGTTCATAATGACAATAATCACTCACTTTCAGAAACATCTATAAAAGTTGTTGTCATTGCTTCTTTTTTCATTTTTTCACAGCTTTACCCTTTGTACGTTTTTAAGCACATCACCATCAGGCAAGTTCTTCTTTAAGTACAAGAAGTAAAATTGCATATTGATGAAATTTGTTCCCGTCGTCTGTGCCATATGACGGGAGTATTATCAGAATAACATCCCTTTTTTTTTTTTTTTGGACCCATCCCCATTGGCACGGTGGTCAAACTTTACATGACGTCAGCATTATTTATCTCCGTTTCAGAAATGACGTTTCATGTGAGGATTGATTCCCAAAATGAACCTTCAACATTCAAATAATGAAGCGTCATAAGACGTGGCATGGCATCGCCAAGTACGGCCACGTGCCGAACTGTTAATGCGTACCACGCGAAAAGACTGTACCCTTTTATTACCCGAGACGCCCTGATCAAAGCTCGGTCAAAATATTCTCAGTCGTCGCCTTCAAATCAGCCAAATATGACGCCTTCGATTCCCAAATTCTCCGGATTCCGCGGTGGCACGGGACAGCAAAAATCAGCGAGTGGGTGTGTGTGGTGAGTTGGGCTTTCAGGAGTGTAATGATCCACCCCATGGAAGCTCACAGCAGCTAATTTGTGATGTCGTTTTGTTGTTCTTTTCCCACAATGAAGGCTTTTTTTGTGTCTTTTGGACATGGAAAATTATACCACAGCTCATGCTTCAAGCTTCAAGGTTTAGCGTCACTTCTTTAAGTGACGCTAAGTGACTGACGATATCGATTCTGATAAATGCAGAAGGGAGAGTGGAGAGCGTAAAGACAGGACATTTTGCTTGCCCAAGTTCCACTGCGCACGTCGAATTTGGGCCCGCAAAAGACACCATAGTTCAGATATTTCTAACCCAGTGCCAAGTCAAGCGAGTGTAAAAGCAGAGCCGAACGAGTGCGGCGCATTCCAGCGCCGCATTCCGGCGCAGCGTAGTGCCCAGCATTTTAAGAAAGTCACTTTCCGCCCTACGTGGTGTTCCAAGTCAAATAGGGCGCGTGTTCAACTCCATGTGCACTACCTAGTGTGTAGACGTTAAGCTACGACCCCGGCTACTGCCACGTAGAAAAGTGTAATCAGAGCGCCATACCTACCATACTAAAAAGTGCGGCAGTGCCTGGCCCGGGACACAGCCCACGTGCGAGCTCACGTTCGGTAAGTGAGGCGAGCGCGGCGCAGGCAGAGTTGAGCAGCAAAGACGAGAGGTTTTGCTTGCGGACGTTCCACTGCGTGCTTAGAGTTTTGCCACAAAATAACGCCGTCGATTATAAGACAGACTTTAGACGCCACTGCTACAAGCGGCACCTTTCCGAAGTGCAATAAATGTACCATCAAGTACCGGCTGAAAATCTCGGGCAAATCTAAGCATGGCAGGTATCGTCCGTTATCGTTATCGTATTTTATACAGCGGATATTTCCCAACGTTCTCCTTGTGTGTGAGGTGAGGTATGTGGGAGGCTTACTGTGAGCTACTTCTCATTCATTCAGCTGGATGTGTGAGGAGGTTTTTTGTGTCCTACTTCGCTAGTAGGGCGTGTTTGCGTTTGCATCTCCTTTATACACAGCGGCAAACAAAACAGCTCAGAGTGGCGGGGCCTGGGGCTTCCGGTGTGTGCGAGCGCAGGTAACAGGAGCAGGGGTGTGTGTGCATGTACAGAGGGGTGTGTGTGTGTGTGTGTCGGGCTGGACGTCCGGGAGAAGGTTCCCCAGGCTAGTATCAAACTTCAAGCAGTGTATTAGTGTCGTGTTTCTCCAAACAGCGTCTGAGAACTTCTTAGTTCCGCATCGTTACAAAGCGTAGAGTAGAAACCTTTTTGTCCCTTTGTCCTTGGAGACGTTGCGAGAAATCCGGGAGCCCGCGTTCCGACCTATATGGACTGCGTGTCTGAAATTCTTCCACATGGAGTGGAGGAAGTATCCTCCCTCACTTTTGCAATTCCAGTTTTCCTGACCCCTTCCTTGTTGTGGTGAACCTGTGCGCACGAGTGCTGACAGTTGCTGATGTAAAATGCCAAGGTAGGGCCGGGTAATTAATCGAAACCAACATTTAAAATCACTTTTTGGCAATTATGTCAGTTACTTATTTTTTTTATTTATTATTTTTCAAATTCGCTTTCTCCAGTGTGTGTCCTTCAGGGACGTAACGGTACAACGTGCCCGCGGTTCGGTCCGTATCACTGTTTTCGGGCCACTGTATCGGTACGGTTTCGGTACAGTTTTTCCAGAATTGAAGCTTCGTTTAATTCTTTTCGCTCGCTACAGCATGCGTCGCTTGTGTTTCACACGGACGCTTATGAAATATTTATATTTGAAATATTTATATTTGTGAGATATTCCGTGAACAAAAACCGAAGTGAATGCGTAAACACTGCGTCTTACATGATGACACGTAAATGCACGACTCGGCAATCAAGCGCAAATGGATCAAACCGGACATTCTGAGATTCTTACATTATAGTAGAGGTGCTGAATATAATCACATAAATTAATGCAGTGGCAGACAATAATCGGTTATATTTGGGGTTTTCAACCGTCGGTCCGCTGCCCCCTATTGGTCTGCGGCGACATCGCAGGTGGTCCGTGACGTGCAGTCCTGTTTCACTACTGAAATAAAAATGTCAAAATTATTTGATTTTATTTCTTTTTCCAAACATCTCCACATGATCGGGCCGTCTTTATGAATAATGAATTAAATGCAAATCTAAAAAATAATAGAAAAAAATATTCCTGCCTGTAATGTGAAGTAATGTAGAAAAGTTGATGGGACATCGACATATCATATAGAACCGAATCATTGACCCGATAATCGTAATCAAATCGCGACGCCACTGAAGATTCACACCTTTACATTCTAGCATTCTGGGCAGTCGGTAGCATGGTTCGAATTACAGGGGGTCCTGTACCCCCCGATCAAGACCCAGACCCCCCCCCCCAAAGAGACAAAAATAGCAGTTTGGGGAGGGGGTTCTGTTATGAAGGCAGTACCCCCCAATTATGGAGGGGTAATTGGCACTCTGGTCGGTAGCATATAGTTTAGGGAGTTGGTCCCGTGATCGGAAGGTCGCCGCTTCAAGTGTCCGACCAGGTGCTCCAGCGATCAAGGAGTTGTCGCCGCAACCATCTAGAAAACCCGGATAACACACAGCTCACTACCTTACTGAGGTCTTCACGCTAACCACTGGTAGCGTAACGGTTAGGGAGTTGGGCCCGTGATTGGCAGGTTGCCGTTTCCAGACCAGTACAGGTACCACTGAGGTACCAATGAGCAGGGTTCGTCCCCGAAACACTGCTCCCAGGGCGCTGCCAAAAACGGATGGGTCATATGCAGAGGTCTCAGTGCTGTAGAGGGGTGTGCTGTGCTGTGTTCACAATGATAAATTATCACTCGCTTACTCATTCAATCGACCTTTCATTGTTATATTCTTGCCTATTATGATTATTTAGGTTTTTTTTTTCCCAAAATTTGATTCATAAAAAAACCCACTTAATCATTTTGTTAATACTTTCCCAAGTGTGTGTTCGTGTACTGTCTTAAAACCTTATTACTGCCCCGTGTGTCTGTTTTCTGGGAATAAAATAGCAAAGATAATAAAGTGTTTACAGTGCAAACCTGGTCATAGAGCTAACAAAAATTGAGAAAATCTTTTTTATTAATCCGAATTGAGGCAAATCGAATCGATCATTGATATTGATTTGAGGTCATATCGCCCAGTCCTACATCTCGGCCAGCTCCAGGTAGGAGCAAGGTTGGGCTTATCGTTTTTGAACGTTGCTGCACCGTATTTTTCGGGGTTTTGTTGTTTTTTTTTTAAATTGGCGGTGACTGTGGCTGAAGGACGGTTGGGCAACACAAAAATAAAGGGCCTCCGTCGGTTAGCTTTGCAGAGCAGGCTTTAGATGATACAAAAGATTAGCCAGTACACACACGGCACTTCCGACGCCAGGCTTAAAGGGGGGGAGGGGGGGGGGAGAGAAGGAGAGAAGGAGAGAGAGGGAGGGAGGAAAGGGGGGCAGGAAATTAAGGTCCTTTGTGAGTTGATATCTGGCAGCATGTAGCGTCTTGCCTCCTGGCTGCAATAGACCACCAGGCCTTTGGAATGCCTTCAGTTCAGGAAATCTCTCTCTCTCTCTCTCTCTCTCTCTCGCTCTCCTAAACTCTAATACAACCAACATTCTTCTCGAACTGCATCCTAACACAGCGCTGCAAGTTACAATAAGCAACAATTCTCTACCTCCGGAAACTCCAGCTGTTCTTTTAAAAAAATTCCTCTCGTTTTCGAACTCGACTTTCCGTCTATACCTCGTTTTTCGCATTCTTCTCAAACGGCATCCTAAACACAGCGTTGTAAATCTTTACGGTATTCCAGCTGCGTTTCTGTGGCAGACGCTGCTTCAATATCCCTTCCGCACTTGGGAATCGCAAGTTGTTCCTGAGCCTGGCCAAAATAAAAACGGAAATAAATTGTGTTCATTTTTGGTTAATTTCTCATCCCTCCATTTCATCCTTTTCTATTCTTCGGGAACGGTTAAAACCCCAACCGAAAGGCTTCTCTACTTTACCGACGGCCTTTACCGTCCGTCTATACCGTGCTCTGCGAGTCAACACCTCCAAATCCTCTTCCCCCCCCTACACACACACACACACACACTCACACACACCCTCGCAACAGATGGACTAGGCCATCAATCAGCACCTGGGAGGATCCAGCACCACCATCCAGCGCTCAAGGGGAGGGGCGTTTATCCCAAATAATGCCTCTATTGTTTGGTCCCGGAGCTCCGGGAACTACCCCCCGAACCTTCAACACCCACACCCACACCCACGCCCCCTCCGCTCTGCTGCTCCCTGCATCCCGACACCACATTACTTCCCTCTTTACAGGTGGATTATGCGTACGTTTGGCGGATTTAGACAGGCCAGGGTTTTGGGTAACGCCCCGAGCTGAGGTGGGGGTGGGATTGGCGGCGGCGGCGGCGGTGGTTATTCCGCACATTTGTGAGGCCGGAGCCAAAGCCTGAATACAAACCAGCCTTTTATCAGGGCGAGGGTAACGGCATCCCCAAAGTCGCCCCGTCATCGGCGGCAGGGAAGGGGTTAGCGAAATGAAAACCAATACCACCGTTGCCGAATGGCGTCTTAGCAGGTGTGTGACGATGCATCGATGCATCAATTCAATGATCAGCGAGCTCATAGCGTTCGTTCACCGGTGCGCCCTAGAACGACAAGTTAGGGTTTATCATTGTGATAATAATTTGGCCTTTTGAGAAGTAATTAGGAATGCACAGTCATATTGGAATCGGCCGATAATTGCTTTTTTAATTGCCGATGCTTAGATTTGCCTGCTATTTTCAGCCGACGTTTGATGAAAGGTAGCGCTTGTGCCAGGCATGTCCAAATTCGGGTTTTATACGGCCCTCACCTTCTGTCTGTGTGTGGCGTTATTTTGTGGCAAACTTCTGCGCGCACAGCGGAACGTTCGTGAGCAAAATCTCTCGTCTTCTCGCACATTTAAACGAACTGATTAAACGAGCCGCGTATTTCCGCCCTTAATAGTATGGTAGGTAAGGCGCTCATATCATACTTTTCTATGCGGTAGTATGCATCTCAGGAAATAGCCGGGGTTGTAGCTTAACGGCTCTCTGCGCACTAGGTAGTGTACATGGAGTGTCATACGCGCCCTATTTGACTTGTTACACTACGTAGGTGGTAAGTGACTTTCTTTTTAAATGTTGTGCAAAGTCTCGTCTTCTCGCACATTTAAACGAACTAACTCGCGCGTTTGCCTCGCGTAGCGAATGTAAGCTCGCGCGTGGGCTGTCCCCCGAGCCATGTATTTCCGCCCTTAATAGTATGGTAGGTAAGGCGTTCATATCATACTTTTCTATGCGGTAGTATGCATCTCAGGAAATAGCCGGGGTTGTAGCTTAACGGCTCTCTACGCACTAGGTAGTGTATATGGAGTGTCTTACGCACCCTATTTGACTTGGTACACTACATAGGGCGGGAAGTGACTTTCTTTTTAAATGTTGTGCAAAGTCTCGTCTTCTCGCACATTTAAACGAACTAACTCGCGCGTTTGCCTCGCGTAGCGAGTGCGGGCTCGCACGTGGGCTGTGTCCCGAGCCGCGTATTTCCGCCCTTAATAGTATGGTAGGTAAGGCGCTCATATCATACTTTTCTATGCGGTAGTATGCATCTCAGGAAATAGCCGGGTTGTAGCTTAACGGCTCTCTACGCACTAGGTAGTGCACATGGAGTGTCATACGCGCCCTATTTGACTTGCTACGCTACATAGGGCGGGAAGTGACTTTCTTTTCAAATGCTGTGCACTACGCTCGTAATGCTCCCTCCTCGCTCCTCTCTGCTTCACGCGCGCTTGACTTGGTACTGTGAAAGAGAAATGAGAATTTTAAGAACTATAATGTCATTTTTGTGCCAGAATTCTGACCGTGTGGTGCAACTTTGCCAAGCAAAATATCTTGTCTTTACGCACTCGACTCTGCCTGTGCTTTATATCGAGGTGAGTTACGAAGAAATGGAGGCCAAGAACAGGAGAAAACGAAGGTCAAGATTAGGTGTCACTCTCGTCTGAGGGCCTTGAGAGAAGAGACAGAACGTGCTAGAACTCGTGCTAGAACTAATTGACGCCAACACGCAGGGACTAGGAGGGGGCGCTGTGTGTAACTGGTTTTCGGGGGTCCCTCTCATGCAGTCGTTGAGGTTGTGTGAGGCTGACCCCTTTGCCACACGCTTGTGCTCGACTCTGCCTTGCGCATTTATCGGAATCGGTAAAATTGAAACGTCTGATTGAGCTCAGGAACAAAATGATATTTTTTTTGTCTTCTTTCTTTCTTTCTTTCTTTCTTTCTTTCTTTCTTTCTTTCTTTCTTTCTTTCATTCTGTCTGTCTGTCTCCTTTCTTTCTTTTTTCTTTCTTTCTTTCTTTTTTCTTTCTTTCTTTCTTTTGTTCTCTCATTCTTTCTGTCTCTTCTTTTTTCTTTTAGCCTGTCTCTTTTTCTGTCTTATGTCTATCTTTTTTCTGTTTTTTCTGTCCATTGTTCTTTCAGTGTCTCTTTCTGTCAGTTTATTGTTTCTTTTTTTCTGTCTGTCTCCTTTCTTTCGTTTTTTCTTTCGTTTTTTCTTTCTTTCTTTCTTTCTTTCTTTGTTGTCTTATGTCTGTCTTTATTTCTGTTTTTTCTGCCCGTTCTTTCAGTTTATCTTTCTGTCTGCATTCTTTCTTTGTCTGTTTGTCTTCTTTCTTTCTTTCTTTCTTTCTTTCTTTCTTTCTTTCTTTCTTTCTTTCTTTCTTTCTTTCTTTCTTTGTGTCTTATGTGTGTCTTTATTTGTTTTTTCTGCCCATTGTTCTTTCAGTTTATCTTTCTGTCTGCATTCTTTCTTTGTCTGTTTGTCTTGTTTCTTTCTTTCTTTCTTTCTTTCTTTCTTTCTTTCTTTCTTTCTGTCTGTCTGTCACCTTTATTTCTTTCTTTCTTCTTTTTTCTTTTTGCCTGTCTCTTTCTTTCTCTCATGTCTATCTTTATTTCTGTTTTTTTTTTCTGTCCATTGTTCTTTCAGTTTACATTTTTGTTGGTTTTTGTGCTTTCTGATATGAATCGTTACAGCTTTTAACATAAATGGAATTGCTCGTCTCATGTCAGTCGCTGACTCTTTAGTTGTATCCACTTGAAATCGTTTTTTAGCAGACTTCGGGATATATCGGCAGACGCTGAATTGTACATCCACACGCTGTAATACTCTATCTATCCCGATGAAAGCGGTCATTTACACCCCTACGACTTAGCGGCTGTGGGAGGAGCCGTGGTGTGTGTTCTGCAGCGTGTTGGAAAACCTTTACTTGGACTCATTTCTCCAGTTACGTCACGTCAGCAACAATCCTGGCTTTAATTTCCAGGTTAAGGGGCAGTAATAAACCCGGTTCAGAATCCCCGAATATTTGACGTCAATGTGCCTGTTGAGTCGAGGGGGTGAACAGACCCGTAAATTTCTAGCCAAGAGAGGATTTTAAAACAACTTTTCACAGCGTCATGGATCCTTAGATTTCCCAAACAGCTGTTGGAATTCGGTGTGAATGAATCTGATTTACCGTTAAATGTTCGCTCGTAGCATGAAATGGCTGGCAGTGCGTCAAACTGTGACCCAGTCTTTTTTTTTTTCCCGCGAATCTCATCTGCTCGGTCATTCCATTCGCACAAAAACTCACTCCAGCCCGCTGAACAGGTCCATAAAATCTTTTGGTTACCTGCCTCGGGGACAACACACCAACAAAAACACTGATGGTTATGGAAGAGTAACACATCTGTCCGAGACCTGGACTACGCTCACATTGCAGACCGTGATTCCCATTTGTGACCCTCCACGGCAAAACCAGTCGCTTGTCGCAACGGAGGTTTCCGAGAAAAACGAGCGTTTATGTTGCGTGGGGTAAAATTGTGGATTTTTTGTTTTTATTGTTTTGAAACAGTGGAAGGTCTGTACTGTACTGTTGTGAATAAATTTGGCTGAAAAACTTCCCCTTTCCATCCTAAAAACATGACTTTCTTGAGGTGAGGAATTTAATTCCAGCAGAATGTTAAAAGTTTCTGTTTTGACCGCTCTACTTCAATATTTACGCTAAATCCACTGGTTGACTAGCGTGAAGATATTTCTCCGGAATCCATCTCCGTCTCCCGAGTTCAGTTAACCTAACGCAGGTAGGCTATCCGTGTGGCTGTGAATGCAGCGTAGGCTACCGTAAATGCAAACGACTGGTTTTGCCGTGCTGTCACATTTTTCAATCAGAACTGACCTTTTGTTTTTGACATTTTTTCCCCGTTAATTTAACGTGAGTCACCTGTAGCTGTGCTTCTGTGTGCGCTAACTTTGCTGTATAATATATGTCAGATTTTGTGGTGATGTGATCACAACTGTTAACGCAATTTCACCGTTGTTTACCCGTCTGTTTACCTGTCTTCCTGTCCCTCCTGTTGTATTCTCCATCTGTCTGACATGCTGTCTGTCTATCTGCCCAACTAGATGTCTGTCTTTTATTGAGCTATCTATATGTCTGTCTTCTGTTATGCTGTCTTTCCGTCCCTTTGTGTTTGGTTTTCTCTCCATCTTTCCTTGTATTTTATCTTTTATCTTTCTTTGTTTTTTGTTCATTGTTTTTTTTTGTTCTTTTTTCTGTTGGTCTCCTTTCTTTCTTTTTGCCCGTCTCCTTTTTTTTTCTTTCTGTCTTCTCTCTGTCGTTATTTGTTTTTTAATGTCCATCGTTCTTTCAATATATCTTTGTCTTCTTTCTTTCATTCTGTCTGTCTGTCTCCTTTCTTTCTTTCTTTCTGTCTCTTCTTTCATTCTTTCTGTCTCTTCTTTCGTTCTTTCTGTCTCTTCTTTCTTTCTTTTTGCCTGTCTTTTTGTCTGTCTCATGTCTATCTTTGTTTTTTTTTCTGTCCATTGTTCTTTGTTTATCTTTCTGTCTGCATTCTTTCTTTTTGTCTGTTTCTCTGTCTTCTTTCTTTCTGTCTGTCTGTCTCCTTTCTGTCTGTCTTTTGTTTTGTTCTTTCATTCTTTCTGTCTCTTTTTTTCTTTTAGCCTGTCTCTTTCTTTCTGTCTCATATCTATCTTTATTTCTGTTTTTTTTCTGTCCATTGTTCTTTCAGTGTCTCTTTCTGTCAGTTTCTTTCTTTCTTTCTGTCTCCTTTCTTTCTTTGTGTCTTATGTCTGTCTTTATTTCTGCTTTTTTCTGCCCATTGTTCTTTCACTTTATCTTTCTGTCTGCATTCTTTCTTTATCTGTTTGTCTGTCTCCTTTCTTTCTTTCTTTCTTTCTTTCTTTCTTTCTTTCTTTTTGCCTGTCTCTTTCTTTCTGTCTCATGTCTATCTTTGTTTCTGTTTTTTTTTCCTGTCCATTGTTCTTTCAGTGTCTGTTTCTGTCAGTTTATTCTTTCTTTCTTTCTTTCTTTCTTTCTTTCTTTGTGTCTTATGTCTGTCTTTATTTCTGTTTTTTTCTGCCCATTGTTCTTTCAGTTTATCTTTCTGTCTGCATTCTTTCTTTGTCTGTTTGTCTTCTTTCTTTCTTTATTTCTTCTTTCTTTCTTTCTTTCTTTCTTTCTTTCTTTCTGTCTATCTGTCTGGTGTGTTCTTTGTCTGTCTGTCTTTCTATCTATCTGCACTGTGTGCATTTCATCAGTCTGTCTGTCGTGTGTACTGTGCGTAAAACGAGTATCTATCCATCCTTCCACCCGTCCATCAATAACTGTGCCACACATACACGTCTGCACATTCCAGAAAGCGTCTCCTCTTTTCTCTTTTTTTGAACTCGCACGACACACACCCACCCCACCCGGCCCGACGCGAGTGTATTTCTGGGTTTTTAACAGGTCAGAGGGTCTTTTCCTGAAGCCGAGTGGCTGTGAGTGGGAAATTGTTCAGCTATTCCCAGAGTATTTTCCTCCAGGGCTAATCTCTCATCTCTCTTTTCATCTCTCTTCCCCCCCACCCTCCTCCTCCTCCTCCTCTTCTTCTCCCACACTCTCTCTCTTACACACACACACACACACTCTGTTAAATACATCACCTAAGGGAGATACAGCAGTTCTCCCTCCCTCTCTCCCTCTCTCCGTCCGTCCGTCCGCTGGCTGCTCTGTGTTCTCTTTGGCTCTGCTCTTTTCCTTCCTTCCTGTCTCTCCGAGTTAATGGCTCCCCTGTTCGAGAGGGCGGGAGTCTGCCAGGGTACAGCTCACACAGGGGACATTCATTATGGCCTCGGTAATGGCATACAGACGGCGAGAACACACACACACACACACACGTATATTCAAACGCTTGGCCGGCGCACGTAAATAAGAAAACACGCAACTTCTGTTTACCTGATTTATCTGCTTCCATCTGGGTGTCTGTCTGAGCCAGTCGGTGTGTGTGTGTTGTGTGTGATGTGGTGTGTGTGCTGTGCATTTTTTGTGTGTGTTGCGTTACGTTGGGTGGGGTGTGTTTGTTGTGTACGGTGGGTCGGGTGGTGTGTATGTTGGGTTGTGTTGGGGTTAGTGTGTGTGTGTGTGTGTGGTGGGTCGGGTGTTGGGTGGTGTGTTGTGTAGGGTGGGGTGTGTTGCCTTTAGTTGCGTTGCATGTGGTGGGTCGGGTGTTGTAGTGTGTGTGTGTGTGTGTGTGTGTTAGGGGTTTGTGTGTGTGTTAGGGCTGGTGAGGGTTGCATATTGTGTTGGGTTGTGTTGCGTGAAGTCGGTTGGGTGTGCTGGCTGAGGTGTTGTGTTGTGTTGGGTGGTGTGGGTGTTGCATTGTGTTATGTGGCGTCTGTGTGGCGTTGCGTTAGGTGGCGTCTGTGTGGCGTTGCGTTAGGTGGCATCTGTGTGGCGTTGCGTTAGGCGGCGTCTGTGTGGCGTTGCGTTAGGCGGCGTCTGTGTGGCGTTGCGTTGTGTGGTTTCTGTGTTGCGTTGTGTTAGGCGGCGTCTGTGTTGTGTTGCGTTAGGTGGCATCTGTGTGGCGTTGCGTTAGACGGTGTCTGTGTGGCGCTGCGTTAGGCGGCGTCTGTGTGGCGTTGCGTTAGGTGGCGTCTGGGTGGCGTTGCGTTAGGCGGCGTCTGGGTGGCGTTGCGTTAGGCGGCGTCTGGGTGGCGTTGCGTTAGGCGGCGTCTGCGTGGCGTTGCGTTAGGCGGCGTCTGTGTGGCCTTGCGTTGTGTGGTTTCTGTGTTGCGTTGTGTTAGGTGGCATCTGTGTGGCCTTGCGTTAGGTGGCATCTGTGTGGCATTGCGTTAGGCGGCGTCTGTGTGGCCTTGCGTTGTGTGGTTTCTGTGTTGCGTTGTGTTAGGCGGCGTCTGTGTTGCGTTGCGTTAGGTGGCATTGCGTTAGGTGGCATCTGTGTGGCCTTGCGTTAGGTGGCGTCTGTGTTGTGTTGCGTTAGGTGGCGTCTGTGTGGCGTTACGTTAGGTGGTGTCTGTGTTGCGTTGTGTGTGTTGGTCGTGTGTGTAATTGGAGTGAGTTTTTTTGTGTCTGCATTTCTAATGAAAGCAGTGATTGAATTAGTTTAGTGGCTGCAAATGAGGAATTGATTTGGAGCTCGGGGTGCTGATAGCACTCAACATTCTGCTGAATTAAGAGCGAGTCGGATCGATCTGCCAGACACACACACACACACACACACACACACATAGACACAGGGCTACTCCCGGCAACAGGAAAACGTGGCGTTTCATGACTAGTTACAATAAACGGTGAACTTTGTGTGTGTTAGAGAGATTGTGCGCAATGCTGTGCCGTGCCTCTGTTGCTGAGCACTGCTTAGTGACGAGCCTGGTGTGGAACATCGTTTACTGCTTGTTTGTGGGTGGCAGGAAGTCAACAGCATCTTTCACCACACACACACACACACACACACACATCATTATCCATCAGTAATTTACACACCACCAGCAATTTAACTTCCTCCCCTGTGTGTGTGTGTGTGTGGATGGGGGGGGGGGATCTGAGTGGAAAAGTAAAGCTCCTACACTGTGTCTTGGTCGGGGGGGGGCTCGGTGAACAGAGCCGTACACTACTGGGCTGGGGTGTGGCCGAACGAGCGCTGCACCCGCTCCAAATGTGTTATCGCAAGTTTGTGTTGAACCGGGCGCTAAATACCCTGTAAACGACCTGATTCTGGGCCGAGGTGTCGTGAGTGGCAGAGCAGCTCCGTCGCTGCGATCGGTTGAAAGTCTGTCTGTCTATCTGTCTCTCTATCTCTCTATCTATCTGTCTGTCTGTCTGTCTGTCTATCTGTCTCTCTATCTGTCTGTCTGTCTATCTATCTGTCTCTGTCTCTCTATCTGTCTCTCTCCCTATCTATCTGTCTATCTATCTGTTTCTCTATCTATCTATCTATCTATCTATCTATCTATCTATCTATCTATCTATCTATCTACGTCTGTCTATGTCTGTCTGTCTGTCTATCCACATTGGTACGTCCATCTATCAGTCTGCCTGCCTGCCTGTCTGTCTGTCTGTCTGTGTCTGTCTGTCTATTTGTTTTTCTAGCTCTCTCCCCGTATTTATTATACATCTCTTTCTCTCAGTCGCTGTTTAAAGTTTTGACGCTCTCTCTCTCTCTCTCTTTCCTCATCCCTCCCTTGGTAAGGCCTTGCGCTTGTTGTGTCCAGTATTTACTGGATAAAGTAGAGCTGAAATGATCTGTCGTGGCTTTTACCGCACATCTCTTTATCACCACACTAAATTATGTTAAAGCCCAGAGTCTTTGCTTTAGGCTAAGCTTTGCCATTGTACCCTAAACTTGTCCAACCTTGTTCCTCAAACTACGGCTAACCACCACCACCACCAGCAGCAGCAGCAGCAACTTAAGGACGGAAAAGTCCATCGTACTAGTTTGGAGTTAGCGCTGGCCTGGTGATCCGGCCCGGGTTCCGACCCGACAAAAGCCGGCAAGGGAGCTGCGTGGGGAGCCGAGCAATTTGTCTTTTTTATTTTTCTATTCTGGTCCCCGAGCGCAGCCGGTGCAGTTCGGAGCTAAGAAAAGCTGGGGTCGGAGCGTCAGACCGCCGCGCTTCCTGCTCCGGCTGGCTCGCTAGCCCTGATTACAGCGTTGGGTTTCTGTACACACAAACACAGGGCCTGGGAGCGTCCCAACGCGGCCGGGGAGGGAGCAATTAGGGTGCGGAAGGCACTAATTAAAACCTGCACGCTCTACAGATCACATCAGGCCGATTTGCTAGCGCGCCGAGCATGTTGTAATTCTGGGCGCCCGGCGCTGCTGTAGCGTACGCCGCATTCCTCACACACACGCACACGTACACACACTCGCACGCAAAACAAATCCAAATGTGGAGGAAACGAGAAATTAAAGAATGCACAAGTAGAACCCGTTTTAGCCCCTTTTTGGCCCTGCTTTGGGATTCCAGAACGCACAACTTTGAGGCCATTTCGTGTTTTGCTGAGTCATTCCGACTTTTGCTGAGGGACAGATTTTGTTGTTCGGTTATTCGGTCTGGGTTAGTCATTCCAAGTTTATTCCCTGTTAGTCATTCTAAGTCATTCCAACTCTTGTAGAGTCTTTCCACGTTATGCCAAGTCATTCCAAGCTAGCTTTTTACGTTCAGAAACTTTCGGTGTTGTTTTACTAAGCGGTTTTCGTTTTTCCCATTAATTTTGAGGTCATTCTGAGTTTTGCTGAGTCAGTTCAAGTCCTGCCGAGTAGTGACTTTTACGGGGTAAAGTTTCGCGGGGTAATTCCAAGCTACTTCTGTTCGAGTTTATAACTCGTTTGTCATTCCAAGTCATTCCGACTCTTGTAGAGTCTTCCCATGTTACGCCAAGTCTTGCTGAGTCATTCCAAGCTGACTTATTCCAACTTGACTTTTGCCTCCTTGTTTTGCTGTGTAATGACTTTTGGCGGGTCATCCTGAGTTATTTCTGCTCGTTAGTCATTCTGAGTTTATTACTATTACTACAGAGTCTTTCCACGTTTTGCCAAGTCTCGCCGAGTCATTCCAAGTTTTGCTACACCGGGTTTTGCAGTTCTTTTGAGGTTTTTCTGGATGATTCCAAGTTTTGCCGAGTCGTTCGTTATGATTTATCACAGTTCTTTTTCAAGTTGTGTGCAATAATTTATTCAGACTTACAGAACGATTTGCAGAAAAATGAAAAAAAAAAATTTTTTGACCTAGTACGGTTTTCCAGATTTTACATTTACGTTTACGCCATTTATCCAGAGCGTCTTGCACGTCCCAATTTCAGAGACGGTCTCCCTGGAGCAACATGGGGACAAGAGTTTGGACAGGGACCTGATGGTGTAACTGGAGGTAGGATTTGAACCCACAGCCTCTTTGTCCAGAGGCGTATATGCTGACCGCTGGACCGCCACCACCGGTTATTCAGAGTGAATCTCAGCCTTTCTGCATTTTGCCAAGTCTCTCAAAGTTGGTTTGCCGAGTTATTCAGAGTATTGCTACATTTTCAGATTTCTTTAGAATTAATTCTGTAGCTCTGACCTTCCGTGTTGTACTTGGTTTTCCAGTTCGCCAACGTTCTGCCGTTTGTGGCTGCCTCATGATTTCTCTGTTTGCTGAGTAATTCTGTTATTCCACTTTTTCCTGAGTAATTCCAAATGATTCCCACTTTTGCCAAGCTATTGTAAGTGGTCCAGGTGGCCAGAGCTTCTCTAACCTCAATCCACATATTACTGTCTTTACAAACATTCTCTTGCGTCTGTTTTGTATAAATAGTTATGATGTGATTGCGGTGAGCAGTCCCATATTGGTATCCGTCTTTTTCTTCCACACACTTTTTCTGACCACTGCTAGTTTTTGTTCTGGAAGCTTTTTCCAACTCTAAAACGTGCAGCGTATTGCAGTATGGAGCGCTCGTATACATGTTTTTTCATACGTGCGCTCGTTTGCAAGTTCTGTCCTTTTTTTGGGTCTGTGTTTGTCCCCCCCGTACACTAAGGCCTCGTCCACACGGACGTTCGAACTGAACGCCACGCGCGTTTTTGCTGCGTTTTGTAGCTGCGTTCGATTGCCGTTTCACTGGCGTTTCGCAATAGCGTCGTTTTCCTCGCGTTCGTCGGGATTTTGACGCCAAGAAAACGTCGCATGCAGCGTTTATTTGACGCCACCCGAACGCGCTGAACGCCGGTGTGGACGCTTTGATTTGCTCCAATGAGCGGGAAAAACGCTCGGCGTTCAGTCGGCGCTCACCTGGCGCCACGAACGCCAGAAAAACGCCTGGTTCAGACGTCCGTGTGAACGAGGCCTAACATTGAGCTCAAATTCAGCATGCCGTTCTTCATAAATTCGACTTGATTGGAGGGCCCATGGGGCCTCTTCGCGTGTCACCCGCTCTCGTCTTTTTCCTCCTTTTTTTTTCTCCCTGTCGTTTATTTTTCCCGTAGGAACCCATTTGTTTTCTCCCATTAAGAATACATGGGATTTGAGACTTGAAAGCTTCCCTTACACGACAGTCAACACGGTTCTTATGCCAAGTCAGACCACCTCACTGAACCACGCCGCATCTCACGCTGCTTTCACACCTACAGGCTTTAGTCCGCTTCAGTCGAAGTCGAGTTCGTTTCCCCTCTTGGTGCGGTTCGTTCGGTCTGGCGCGGACCGAAACAACCGCACCGAGACGCCCAAAAAGAGGTGGTCTCGATCCGAATCAGTTAGCAAACTCTGGTGCGGTCCTCCTGGTGAGAAAGCATACCGAACCAAAACAGGATAAACTTGGATATCTGCCCATACCGATACAAATCCGATACAGTCACAGTCTTTTTTTAAACATAAAATAATGCTTTAAAATGTCTGAATACATGACTGAGATTATTGTTATGCTTAAGGAAATGCTTGATTTAAATCCTGTTTTCCTACAAAAAACAATGTAATAATTACACGTGTATGCTAAATTATTTGTTCTCAAAAATTGTTCGCTTAGACATATAAATATTTCTTCTTTCTTATTGATTACACTATAACATTATAAAATTGAAAAAAAAAAAGATCAATTGAAAATGAAATACTGAAGTTTGTCATTTTGAACCAATTCGGTCTATAAAATGAGCTGCTTTTGCAGAGAACTCCATTTCCCACAATCCTCCGGGCACGCCCCGGAGCCGCGTCACAATGATGCGTTGGGCGCACGTTCCAGAATAAACGATGGAAAATCTAAATAAAGGGCAGACTTGTGAGTAGAACGCTGGTTGTTGTGGTTATTTATCAGCTAAAATATGGTTTGTGTCTGTAATAAAGGCGACATTTTGACCGAACTGGAGCGTTTTAGCGAGTAACGGTGCTCATGCCTGCGGTCATTAACACAACGCGCGTGTTTACAACGCAAAAAATGTCATTTGCGCATTTTCATGCATTTACTTGTGTTTTACTGCAGGAACATCTCACAAATACTTGTCTTGTCTTAATCACGCCACTGAAAACGTTGTGTGTCACTATTAAGCATCCGTGTGAAATACAAGCGGAGCTGCTCGAGCGAGTAAAATGAATGAAACGAAGCTTTGATTCTAGAAAAATTTACCATTTTTTGTAATAGAATTATTCGAGTTATTGGAACAATGGTTTCAGCTCTACTTTACCGCAGTGCCACTTCCCGTGCATAACGAATTGAGTGTACACGCATTTACAGATCGTCTCCATAGAACGACCCAATGCCGCCGATACCCGATCCAGCCGTTTGAGGGGGTTATCGAACCGATACCCATCCACATATCGGATCGGTTACAGCTCTAGTTCTTACTGTGTCTAGTAGTCATGTCTACAGATTCAGGATTTTTTCTTACACAAATTTTTTCTTCAGGCCTATAATCTACCCCTCGCACTGCCCACCCTCGGTCCACAAAAAACATCAGTCACAAGGCATTTTTGGGCTTTAACTCTGACACTCGGATCTATATTCTTATATGTTTTAATTAATTATTTATTTATTTAAAATTCTCTTACAAATGTTTTACAAGTTATACTTAAGTTTTGGTTAATTCTTAAAATGTTTTTGCAACCGCAACTTATTCAACGTTTTTGGCGTTCTCTTTCTTTTCCGTTAGCCAACATTTAATTGTTATAATTGTTGACCTTTTTTCTAGACTGCGTAAAACAGTCAGTGTTGTTTTGATTCTGGTTTTCAGTGGCTTAAAGTATAAAGGCGTTTACTGAAAGTAGCCAACGGTGCAATTTTTGAGAGGTTTTCAGATTTCTAAATGCACTTTTTTTTTCTACAATGGGTCCAAGTTGTGTAGCAGGCGGAATTATTGGACGTGCGTGTGTGCGTGTGTGCAGTTGTATGCCCAACTATGTTAATTGCTTTTACTAGAGTGACTCTTCTCCTGTAAAAAGCCCCTCTCTGCAGTTGAAGTTGACCTGTCATCTCGTCCTCCGCCCTGCTGAGTTTCTTTCCCTGTCTTTCTTCAGTCAGGGAGGAATTATCTTCCTTCCGTTCCTTTCCGGAAGGCGCGCGCCCGGGCTAATTTTAGCCTCTCCTGACTGAGGCATCAGATCCACATCTGTCTCAGCTTAAACCAAACACACAGATGTGCTTTAGTCTGCCCACAGACTCATTGGAGACTAGTACTTACGGCCCACCTCCGTGTCTCTCCGCGTATGTGTGTGTGTGTGTGTGTGTTGATCTTTGTACTAAGGTCTGTGTTTGATTGATAGCTGCACCGCTTTTCTCCTCTCGTTGTCTGATAGCTGTGTCTCCAGCTCTCTCGCTCTCGCTCCACCTTCTCTGGTTTATCTCTGGCCCAACGTCTGCTGCCAGATCTGTTCATTCCTTCTTGCCTGAGACACACCAGGTTCTCCTAGCGTGCGCACACAAACACACACTTGGATTCTTCATCAGAGAATGGGTCAATAACACACACACCATCCATCATCATCATGCTGAAAAGCTTCCAAATTTCCATTCGGCTCTGAGGCAGTCCAACTGCGGCATCTCTCTCTCTCTCTCTCTCTGTCGTGCTTTTTTTTCCTCCTTTCCATTCTAGTATAACAGGCAAGGCCGTGTGAGGTGTAATCTGTCGGATTTAAAGGTGCAATGTGTGATTTAAAGGGGCTATGTGTCAGGCTTTAAAGGTATGATATGTAACATTATATAAGGTGCAGTGTGTGAGAGTTCAAGGTGCTGCATGTAGCATCATATAAGGTAAAATCAGGCTTTTACCGGTGTGACACTTCATAGCGTAAGGTGAAATCTTTGAGGATTTAAAGGTGCAATATGCCAGGCCTTGAAAGTCTGATATATTATATGAGGTGATATATGTGAGTGTTGGGTGAAATGTGATTTTTACAGGCTCAATAAAAGTATAAGTGGTGATATTACCTGAGGTAAAATGTGGAAGGTTTTAAAAGTTTATGTTAGGTGATATATATAAGCTTTAAAAGTGCACTTTTGTGACGTTTCACATTTTTAAAGGTGTGATACGTCACATCATGTAAGGTTAAATATGTAAGCTTTTAAATGTATTTGATATGACAACAAAGGCTGGAATATGAGGGTTCACATGTGCAATATGTGGCATCATATAAGCCGATTTTGTGTTTTTTAAAGGTATGACGCGGCGTCACGTCGGCTGAAATCTTGAAAATGATTTAAAGGTGCAATATGTGACAAAGGTTGCAATATCTGAGACTTTAAATGTTGAGTTAATACATTATATGTGACTGCACGGCAAAACCAGTCGCTTGTCGCAAATTTTCAATATTATGTTTTCATGAAAGGGCATAAATCAAGCTTCAAAACGATACCTGTATGGAATGAATCGGACGACATATGACTGAGATATCAACATTCAAAGGAGTCGGGTTTCTCCTGTCACGCCAAGTGAGAAACGGAGAAATCTGCCTTTGAAGTTGACTATCGCCGTAGCACTCACAGACGCTTGGTGCGGTCGCGGCTACGTTTGCATTTACGGTAGCCTACGCTGCATTCACAGCCACACGGATAGCCTACCTGCGTTAGGTTCACTGAACTCGGGAGACGAAGATGGATTCCGGAGAAATATCTTCACGCTAGTCAACCAGTGGATTTAGCGTAAATATTGAAGTAGAGCGGTCAAAACAGAAACTTTTAACATTCTGCTGGAATTAAATTCCTCACCTCAAGAAAGTCATGTTTTTAGGATGGAAAGGGGAAGTTTTTCAGCCAAATTTATTCACAACAGTACAGTACAGACCTTCCACTGTTTCAAAACAATAAAAACAAAAAATCCACAATTTTACCCCACGCAACATAAACGCTCGTTTTTCTCGGAAACCTCCGTAGCGACAAGCGACTGGTTTTGCCGTGCAGAGTCACATATAAAGTCTGACTTAGATGAAATGTTGTTTTAAATAGGGATGCACCTGTCCGACAACAACTCAAATATCTGGATCGGGAATCGGTGGCATTGGGCCGATCAATGGATCTATCTACAATGTACATAGTAATGAAAATAAAGAAAAAAACATTGAATGGGAAGGTGTGTCCAAACTTTTGACCGGTAGTGTATAAGCCGCGGCCGATCGCTGGGGAAATACGGTAGTCTAAACTCCAAAAAACACTTTCAAAAACCAAAATATAAATTAAAGTACACTGGAGCCTTATTATGTCATTTTTATAAAATAAATCATGCTAATTTTTTAATCCATTTATTTGTCCTATATGTATCAAAACAAAAAAACAACAATTAAAGAAATATTAAATATTAAACTATTAGTCTGCTTTGCTGCTCTTGTCATTATCATTTATTTTAAAGTACCTCCGTTTACAGTTTATTTGGCAAGCGTTGTGGCATTTACACTGCCTCCGCGTGGCGATGAACATAACTACATCATATCTTCCACATGCGGTATCGGTAGTAGGTATCGGGGAATTTTGCTCCGAGTACGAGGTACTCCATGGGGGTGGTATTGGTACCGCGCGTCCCTACCTAAAACACAGAGCGTCTTACCGAGACCGGAATGCTGGGGTGGGTTGCGTATGCGAGCCGCTAATTACATGCTAATGTAGAAGTGCTGTGTGTGATATAAAGCGTAGTAGTGTTAGTGTCGCTTGTCAGTCATTTATAGCAGCGTTTCCCAAACACCGCTCTGCACAGAGTTTCCCGACCCACAGCACAGCCGATGCTACTGATTAGCTAATTAGCAACGTAGGATCGGCGTGGAGCGGTTTACCGCGAGGACCGGGGTTGGGAAACGCTGATTTATAGGGGATGTAGAGAGCAGAGCCAGCGTTTCTAACCTGTGTATTGTAACATTAGTGATTTCCTGCTACTCAAAACTGAAGCACAGTAGACGTTAGCCCAGTGCATAGCTAGCCAATGAGTTACGGCTCCGTGAATGAGCGTGCGAGTGGAGCGGTGAGAATTTCTTTTATTACAGAAGTACGTAGAGGACACGCGTCAACTTGATTTCCCCTCTCGTTTTATCTCGTGAACCCGAGATATTTTCCCGTGTTTTCTCCAGTTCCTGAGTTATTTTTCTCTCGTGATCTCGAGAAAATGAAATTTGTAAGAACGCAAGGCTGGCTGATGTGGTCAAACTAATCGAGTCCTTAATGTTTTATTAACGTAAGTGTGAGGTGTGTTTATTAGTGAGATTTTTCAGTGAGATTAAGATTGGCTGGGGGATGCGCATCCTTCCGCTGTTTTCACGGCTGTAGCTCTTTTCATTCCGCCAGCTGGTTTTCGGATCAGCGCGGTTCTGGTTTTCCGCAGCCCGGCCCCACGTGCCCCCGAGCACCGCCCTTTTAATCCGCACGCGTCCTCTTCAGACGAGGTTTAGGCCAGGTGTCTTCCTGCCTTCAAAGCGCCCGCGTCCTTCATCTCCACCCCACCTGTTGTCCACCGCTTCACACAGCTGTTTCTCTCCACCGCGCTGATGTGATTTGGGACCTCCGCCCATTTTGGCGGGGCGTGGCTGGGAGACAGAGGGGGCGGGGGCGGCGGCGGCGGCGGCTACGTCTCTCCCGGACAGTTTCAGACCGGCCTGGGAGGAAAAATAATGTAATTATAGTAAAACGGAAAAAATAGCAAAAGCCGACGAGACAATACAGCTCTGGTGTGTGTGTGTGTTTGTGTAAGTGAGTGATGAGGACATTTCCTGTGTTTAGTGTTCTGGGTTAAAAATGGCACCAGTGGGTTTGTTTCTGGCACAGATACACACACAAACTGTTTTAAGTCGTGTAGCGTGCACTCTTGTTGCCCTCTCTGACGCAAATACAGAGAAGGGAAGTGGTTTTGGGGGCAGGAAGAGAGGGAAAATAAAAAGAGGGAGGGATGGAGAGACAGACAGACAGAGAGACAGAGAGAGAGACAGATGGGCTGAGAGACGGGCAGGGTGAGGTAGAGAGATAGATGGAGGGTGGGAGAGGTAGAGAGGGAGACAGACAGGTAGAGGGAGGGAGGGAGGGAGAGGGAGAGAGATAGATGGAGGGAGGGATGAAGAGCTAGATAGACAGATCAGTGGATGAAGAGACAGACAGACAGATGGAGAGACAAGAGACAGACAGATAGAGGGAGGGAGAGGTAGAAAGAGACAGACAGACGGAGAGAGGGAGAGGTAGAGAGAGAGGGAGAGACGGACAGACAGATGGAGGGGTGCCGTGAGACGAGAGACAGACAAGATGAAGGGATGGAGAGAGACAAGAGGCAGACAGGTGGAGGGAGGGAGAGGTAGAAAGAGACAAGTGGATGGAGGGAGACAGACAGAGGGAGGGAGAAGTAGAGAGAAAGGGAGAGAGACGGAGAGACAGACAGACAGATGGAGGGATGGAGAGAGACGAGAGACAGACAGACGGATGGAGGGAGGGAGAGGTAGAAAGAGACAGACAGACGGAGGGCTGGGGAGAGAGGGAGAGGCGGACAGATGGAGGGGAGCCGTGAGGCGAGAGACAGACAAGATGAAAGGATGGAGAGAGACGGGTGGAGGGAGGGAGAGGTAGAAAGAGACAAGTGGATGGAGGGAGACAGACAGAGGGAGAGAGGGAGAGACAGATGGAGGGGAGCCGTGAGACGAGAGACAGACAAGATGAAGGGATGGAGAGAGACAAGAAGCAGACAGGTAGAGGGGGAGAGAGGTAGAAAGAGACAAGTGGGTGGAGTGAGACAGAGGGAGGGAGAGACAGACAGATGAAGGGATGGAGAGAGACAAGAGACAGACAGGTGGATGAAGGGAGACAGACAGAGGGAGGGAGAGGTAGAGAGAAAGGGAGAGAGAGGGAGAGACAGACAGATGAAGGGATGGAGAGAGACAGGTGGAGGGAGGGAGAGGTCGAAAGAGACAAGTGGATGGCGCGAGACGGACAGAGGGAGGGAGAGAGAGAAGGAGAGACAGACAGATGAAGGGATGGAGAAAGACAGGAGACAGGGAGAGAGGCAGATGGAGGAGTGACGCATTGAGAGACAAAGAGGGCCTCTCTGAAAAAGAGAGGGATACCTAGAGGCAGATGGAAGGAAAGATGTTGAGAGGTAGAGAGAGAGAGAGTCGCACACTTAGACATGGGATTTGGAATCAGGAAACGTCGCCTTGCTTTGCTCTCGCTTCTGGTGAGGACAGGAAGTCCCTGATCCTGGGATTCCCTCACTTCCTGTTTTGGAATGAAGCGCGAGTGCGTCATGTCTGTGTCTGGGGTGCACCTGAGGACGTCTTTCTCTCTCTCTCTCTCTTTTTCGAGTCGCTACAATAAGACAGTGTTCCAGATTTATTTAAAACTCATTGTTCTGTCATTTCTGCTCCTTCACGGAGGGGTCAAATGCAGAGGTCACATTTTGTTGTGGTGCGCTGTGTGCTGTGCTGTGTTCCCAATGACAATCACTCGCTTCAATTCTCTATCTTAAATATGAAAACTGCAGTGAAGTTCAGAATCATCAGAACTGGAACTGGACATAACACTTTTCTACTTTTGTCAGTTTTACAGTCTGTGCTACGTCTCCTGAATGACTTATGAGCGTCCCTCCCCGTTTCCCAGAATACACCAGTGTTTCCCGGAGCACCGAGGGTGCCGGAGCAGATCGGAACGGAGCGGCAGGAAGTTTGGGGAGATACGCCGTGTTTGTTTGCCAGTTACTCGGGACAACAGGATGCGAGCGTCTGTCCGAGACGTCCCCGAGCTCGTAATGTCCCGCTAATAACTGCTTGCGGCTCAACTGCGCAAACAGTATCCTACGTCAGGATTAGCCAGACTCGCCACTCTGCCTTGTTGGTGTACATTTAGTGACTACAGTTACACATCTCTTAGTACTGTATGTCCAGTGCACGTTGTTCTAACCGTCATCATTTATGACCCCCAAAAATTCTTGGCGGTCAGATCTGGCCCAAGCAAGCAATATATCTGGCCCCTCACGTCACATGACATGTAAACAGATGTGCGCTCCCTACGGCCATCTGTCGTCGGCGATCCCCGCGTCTGTGGGTTAACGTGAGTGAAATCTTAACGATAACAGTTGCGATAATTCCATGCACAAAAACTGAAGTAATTGCGTAAAAACACGTTAATTACGTTAATCGCGATGTAAACGCGCGTTAGCGCTCGCGACTCTCATATGGAACGCCATCACGCGCAAAAACGCAGCTCTCTTCCAGAAAGGTTAAAAGGAGGGGAGGGATGAAGAGCTAGATAGACAGATCAATGGATGAAGAGACAGACAGACCGATGGAGAGACAAAAGACAGACAGATGGAGGGAGGGAGAGGTAGAAAGAGACAGACAGACAGACAGACGGAGAGAGGGAGAGAGAGAGGGAGAGACAGACAGACAGATGGAGGGGTGCCGTGAGATGAGAGACAGACAAGATGAAGGGACGGAGAGAGACAAGGGGCAGACAGGTGGAGGGAGGGAGAGGTAGAAAGAGACAAGTGGATGGAGGGAGACAGACAGGGGGAAGGAGGGAGAAGTGGAGAGAGACAAAGAGACAGACAGACAGATGGAGGCATGGAGAGAGACGAGAGACAGACAGACGGATGGAGGGAGGGAGAGGTAGAAAGAGACAGACAGATGGAGGGATGGAGAGAGAGGGAGAGACAGACAGATGGAGGGGAGCCGTGAGACGGGCATACGTCTGATGCCCTTCCTGACACAACCCTCTGCATTTATCACTGGCATGTGACCCCTTATGGTTGCATTAATAATATTAATACAAATAATTTATTAATAATTCTTCACATTTATGTGTCAGTTGTTCTTCTGTTATCTATAAGACAGTGCAGAAGACAATAGTAGGGAGATCAAATAGCTCAGACTGGAGAAAGAAAAGGCAGTGTGAGGTAAACGGAAGAAATAAATAAACAATACAAGTCATTGTTGTCTGTTCATATCACGTGTGTCATGTGATGGAGATTATGGCTCCCAAAAAAGCATTTGACTCCTAAATAATCAGGGTTTAGGGGGTGATTGGGTGTTGGGAGATGTGACATGGATTTGTTGGCCCTCAGCCCGACTTGCTTGACATAATTTGGCCCTCGGGGAAAGATAACTGGGGACCACTATATGTCCATTGTATGTCAAAAATTGTAAACTGCTTTTCAGAGGGAGGCAACACTCTCGAAATGGTTAAGCTATTGACGCGTGATCGCCGAACAATCAAACATTTTGTTGCAAAATCTCAACAGGGTCGTAAAAGCCTCACATACTGCACCTTTAATACCACATGCTTTCACCTAACAAAACAGTCACATATACACTTAACGACTGACATATTGCACCTTTAACACACGACGCCATGTGATACACCTCTAAAACCTGATGTTACACCTTACATAATGTCAGAACGCACCTTTAAAACCTCCCTTATTTTACTTTACGTAATGCCTTCTCTTGTGTCTTCAAAACCACACACATTGCACCTTTAATTACACCTCGCCACGTCCTGATACCTTTGTAGTCTGACATACTGCACCTTTAAATCCACAAGGAGTTCAATTTGCGTAATACCATGTACTGCACCTTTAGAGCTCAAATGTGTGAGTGTGTGTGTGTGTGTGTGTGTGTATGTGTGTGTGTGTGTGTTCTTGTACTTGCTACTTAGTGAGAACCAAAATGAGTTTTTAACCAGCGGAGTGAGGACTTTTTTGGGAAGTGAGGACTTTTTTAGTGGTCCTCACTTCTTTAAACTGCTTTTACAAAATAAGTACAAGTTTATTTGCAAAACTAAAAGTGTAGAAAGATTAGCTTTTGGTTACTGAGGCTATGGTTAGGGTTATGTTTAGGGTTAGGTGTATAGAAGTCAGTGGAGGTCCTCACTACTATATAAGTACAAGGATGCGTGTGCGAGTGCGAGTGCGTGCCTGTGAGTGTGTGTGAGTGCGAGTGAAACAAATGACAGTTGTGGATTTAAGTCTAGCATTTTGAAGAACAAAGCACCCTTGTACTTTGCTCTGGATAAGAGTGTCTGCTAAATGTTGTAAATGTAAATCTATGGGAGGATGGAGGGATGAACGAATGAAAGAATGAACAGAGGCCGAATAAGAAATATAAGCGGGGTCCGAGCAAAGTCTTTAAAAAAAAAAAGCAGCACAAAAGCCGCTGACACAGTAAGCGTCGGAGAAAGGAGTCAGTGAATCAGAATTATCTCAAAAACCTCTATTAGGACATAAATTTATGTATCATTTTAGCACCTCCTAATAGCAACATTGTGTATTCCCCTCTTCCATATCTTAGCTTTGATTGTTTATACCACGTTTCAACAAAATCGGGCTTACGGCTCCTGAGATACAGCCATTTTAGCATTTATAGCGCCCCCTATTGTTCAATTGGTGCTATTGACGCTGGATGGGCCCAAGCAGTCCAGTGATACACCTGTTTAAGCCACTCCCGCTGCTATTAATACGCCAATTTTAGCGGCCCCTTTGTGAAATCCCCAAAAAGCTTTGTGTTTCGATATCAAGCTACGTCCACAGATACATTTGGCGTCTCACTTGCCTTAATCAGATAATTAGCCTTTGAGGAGTTGACAAAAGTTTGTTTAGCATACTATACAAATTAGCTCAAAATCTCAAAATGGGAAGTCCATAGTCCTAATTAGAAAGTTGTTTGGCTTAAGCCAGAGATTCAGCTACAGCAGGAATTTTCACTCTAGGCCACACGGTTTAAGATTTAGAGGTCAAAACGAGTTTGCCTTCACTAGAGCGCCAATGATAGGCCAAGCACTACGAATTTCAGCGGATTCAAGCTAAACAATGTGTTTTGTAGGAATAATAATAATAATAATGATAATAATAATAAAAAAGAAAAGCAGGGCATTTACAATAGGGTTCTACAGGACTTTGTACTTGGACCTCCAATACTAACAGCCCTTTTAGACAAATCTCAACAAGAGGGAATTTCTCTATTCACTTGCTAAACTATGTTCTGTCGTGTGGAGCAGGGGTCCCCAACCCCAATCATTTGGTAAGGGGCCGCAAAGAAAAAATTTTGTGGTTAAAATTATAGTTGTTTTTCTTAGTCTTCCGGATCTTATTTTGAAAAACGTCTCCGCCCCTCACCTCACTACTGCACTTGAATCTGACGTGCCATTTCACGCATCAGCGATATAAGCTAACCGTTGAAAAAATTGTGCCAAAACCAGTAAATTAAATTAGGCCAAATTAAGGCCAGTAAAAAGTAGTAAACGTCATCTGACAAGGTAGTAAATTTTCGAACCCCCATCCAACCCCCATGGGCCTATGCGTTTTTCAATTTGTGTAACTTGCGTGCAGGCGTGTCTCCTTAAATTACTAAACTTGCGTGAATTTATTTTTATGTTGCCAGTAGGACCTGAGTGATAGGAATGATGTCACGTGTACCTCGCGCGCGCACGTTGAATCAATTTGGTTTCCCGGTATGGCGTCACATCTACATGGCGCCAAAACTACAGCGCGCAAAATCGCTTGCCGCAAAAAAAAATCGCAAATGTGAAACTTGAGAGCATTGAGAATTAAGAATCGAGTGCGCGGTTGTGATAATATTTCGTGCGAACTGTATTTTTCCTCTCGTGAATGTCTTCTTTCCTCTCGATGTGTTAAATGTCCTCGCGCGCACAGTAGATTGCCGACAAGCGGCTTTTTTGCGCGAGTGAGATTTCTGCGTGCGCGGTTTGAAAGGGGGTAGGTTTTGGCAGTTTGGGGGCGGGGTTGCTGTCTGTAAACTGTAATTTTAATTAGCAACTTGTATGTTTGCCTGTTGTTAATTCCATTGGTTGTGTATGTTCTCTCTCGTTCTCTCGCTCTCTCTGTCCCTCTCTCTCTCTCTCTCTCTCTGTGTGTTGGCCAGTTTTTGTGTCCAGTGTTGAAGTTAAGTTATAATTACCTTGTTAAATTGTGAGGAAATATGTTATTAATTGGTTTTGGAAATATATTTCATTACTTTACTCGTCACTTTACTTCACACTTTACGCTGCTACAGTTGAAGCTTGAAGTCGTGCTGGTAGTAAAAAATATTGTGAAGGTAGTTAAAAAGGTAGCAAATTCAACTTCAGAATCTCTGTCTAAACCCTGGACTAGCTAATGAAGCCATGAAACCCTCAAAACTGCTTCGCCGCATTGAGACAAAACACCCTGCGTGAAAAAACGTGAACATGAAGGACAACAACAGTTATTGAGGGCCACCGCTTCAACAAATGTGTCGGCGTCATTCTTAGTTGCGGACTGCATTGCTAAAGCTGAGAAGCCCTTTACTATCGGGGAAGAATTCATTCTGCCTGCTACTGAGGACATTTGCAGTACACTTTTTGGATAATCTGCGCTTAAAAAGGTAGCAAATGTCCCCAAGGTTTTTGTTATTGGAACCCCTGCGCCTCTTGCATTTTCTTGCATGAACGCTAACAGCTCCCCATTCTCCGTCATGCTTTTATTGGCCTCGTTAGCATCTACACTGCTCCTATAAACGTCTGACATGATAGGATCTAAACGCTGAGAGAATTCTGGGACTTCCTGAACCTTCTTGTACGTCTGGAATAATTTCTGATGGTCTGAGATTCAGCCTTGGTGAGAACGTCCACTTTGAAACGGCCTGTTTCTCTCTGTTTGCTCAGCTGGGTCTTTTGATAAAACACACACACTCGCTGATTAGTGCAGAGGGGCAATTTGCTGAAATGGTAAATGCTCACCATTAGGGCTAAATTTAGGCCCGAAAATGACCACAGCAACTGGGTACACCCATAGGACACACACATGGGTGTGTGTGTGTGTGTGTGTGTGAGAGAGAGAGAGAAGGATGAGAGTCATATACTGTGTCCCTGTTCACTGTTGAGGTGAAACTGAAATGAAAAGCTGCTCGGATTCTGCAAATTCACTCTGCAGTTCGGAACACACACACACACACACGCACAGGCGTTCTTTTTTCTGCCTTCCACCTCCTCTCAACCTCCGGATGCGGACACACATGGGACACAGAGTCCAATTAGTGCTCCGTGTGTGTGTGTGTGTGTGAGAGAGAGAGAGAGTCAGGCCAGTGGAGCAATTTTGCAGAAAGCTAAATATTTCATGGTTTATTCAAATTCCTGCATGGCCCTGTGAACAAACAAGTGTGTGTGTATGTGTGTGTGTGTGTGTGTTCACATATCTCCTCTCTGATTGTTATTGGCATAGTAGATTCTTTCCGACAGTGTAATAAGTAGTTCCACATCAAACAGGATCCCGTCCTGACACATGGTAGATATTTTGATAGCACAACCTCACACACACTCACACACACTCTCACACACTCTCTCACGCACACACAGACACACACAGACACACACAACCTGGGAGTATCTTCGGGTAAACAGGAAGTTTGAAGTGTTAAGTAGAGCCTTAGGGAAACGCAGCCGTCAACTGTCAGTCGACACTGTGTGTGTGCGCGCACGCGCATGTGTGTATGTATGTGTGTGTGTGTGGGTTCTGCAGGGGGTTCCTGTATAGCCAGCAGCTATTCCCATGGTTCCTTAACCACCTGTGGCTTTTCCCTATACACACACACACACACACACACACTCTCTTGCTCTCTCTCTCTTTATCTCTCGATCTCTTTGACTCTCCCCTCCCCTGCCCGGCCGCTTCATCCTTAAGTCTGTTTGCAAAGGGGAAATTTATGAATTAATATAGCATTTTATTGCCTTTATCTGCGGAAGGAGGGATAAAAAGAGCGAGCGAGAGAGAGAGAGTGAGTGAGTCTGATTGCGATATTTGTCTCATGACTATTCTCTTATCTGCTGCAGCCGAACAATAATCCCTCATCTCTCCCATTATCTCCCTTACACACCCACAGGGCTCTCGCGCTCGCTCGCGCTTTCTCTCTCTCTCTCTCTCTTACGCTGATAACGTGTGTGTGTGTGTGTGTGTAAGCCGATGCCGGTAGCTCCATTCATCTCGCAGATATCGAAGTGGCGCATCAGCAATACCATATAACACCAGCTACCATGAAAAAGAGAGAGGGAACACACACACACAAACATTGTCTCTCTCGCTCTCTCTCTCGCACTCGCTTGCTCGCTCTCACACACACAGACACGAGGATAAGTGTGTACACACACACCGAGATCTGGGCGGTGTCCTATCGTACTGTGTGTAAGCTGATCTTCCCTCACACACACACAAACACACACACACAGAGACAGACAGACAGACACACTGCACCAGCCATAACTGCAGAAAACATCGGGAGGAGTCAGGTGCTGAGTGGGCGGAGCCAGGGAGGGAATGGGGCGGGGCCTGACTTCGGCCAGGTGTCCTTATTGTAACCCTTTCCTGTTTAAAGAAATATGGAGTCGAACATGTGAAAGGCTAAAGTGTGTGTGTGTGTGTGTTTAGCATTAACACACTTTTTACACTTTTTAGGGCCATCCCGCAGCCGTTCGGTTTCGCTTCGCCGCCTTTGTTTTTCAGAGTTCAGGTTTTGCAAAAACGTCAATTGCAGGATTTGGAGGAGGAGGGGGGTTAGAGGGAGGAGAGAAAGAAAGAAAAACGGACAAAAGGAAGGATAAAAACAAGGAATAACGAAGAGCAACAACGGATTGAGAGCTTTAAAGCTGGAGTGTGTGTACACTAGGATTAGGAGTTTGACAGAACGCTGTAAAAAAAAAAAAAAAAGAAGAAGAAAAAGCACCATCCGTCTTGTTGAAAGACATGTGTTTGTGTGCATGTTGGCACGCCGTGTGTGTGTGTGTGCGTGTGTGTGTGTTCCTCTGTGGCTTTTTACAGCGTGTTTTTAGCCGAAGGGAATTACCTACATCCGGAGTAGTTACACAAGCGGAGGTGGGGCTCAACTTGGCAAAACTACACTATAAACCTCCACTGACAATCAGGTACATAATAAGAGAGGGAGGGATGGAGGGAGGGAGGGAGCGAGGGGAGGAGAGAGAAAGAGAGAAAAGAGGGAGGAGAAGAAAACAAAGAGGTACAGAAAGCAGATAGAGATAAGGAGAGAGGAAAGAATGGGGAGTGAATTAGAGGAGAGGCAAAAATATACAGGACAAAGGGATAGAAGACAGGAAGAAGGGATGGGGAGAGAGAAAAAAGAGGTATTGGAAAGAGCGGGAAGAGTTCATGGGAGGGGATTAGGGAGAGGTTAAGCTAGGACGGAGAGGGGAGTGAGGGAAGAAGGAGAGAAAGAGGGTAAGGGGTGGCGGGGGGGGAGAAGAGAGGGATGAGGGAGGAACAAAGATGTACAGAAACGAGAGAGATGGGGAAGGGGGCCTGATGGAGGTTAAGGAAGGATAGGAGAGAAAATGTAGAGGAAGAAGAGAGGGAGTGATGGGGTAAAGAGACAAAGAAGTGCTGGAAGAAAGGTTGGGGAGAGAGGGAGGCAAGGGGAGTAAAAGAGAGAAGGGTGAGAGCGAAACAAAGAGGTATGGGAAAGAGGGAGAGAAGGGTTAATGGAGGGGGGTGAGAGAGAGGTAAAGGTAGGATGGAGAGGAGACGGGAGGGAGGGAGGCGAGAAAGAGGACAAGGGGATGGAGAGAGAGAGAGAGAGAGAGAGAGAGCGAGAGACTTATTCTAAGGCTTTATTCTAGTGTGTGTCGAAGTTCTCCATACGTGCTTCATGTTGTTGTGTTCAGGACGTCCTGCACTACTCAGAGTTGTCGTAGTTTGATGTGTAAATGCTGACACTGTCTTGAAATCAGCTCATTTCTGATGAAAACTGACTTGTGCCTGTAGAAATATTTTTTTTTTAGCTTTATGTAGTATAAAAGCGCTGAAACTGTGGATGTAACTACTAGAAATAGTAAGAACAGTGTCTGTTTTATTGACTTGCAGAGTTGTTTTTATGCAGAGACATTTTATGGCTTAGTACTGGAACGAAAAATAAGGTTAGTGCCAAACAGGTGGAAACACTTCTTTATCGATTTGGTATCCAACGGGATACAGAATGAAATGATTTGATAACAAATAATAAATGTTTCCCTGCTGATCACTCTCTAACATTATAAAATGGAAAAGAAATATTTTTGAAAATGAAGTACTGAAGTTTTCGCTCATTTTAAGCCAATTTGGCATGGAAAATGAGCTGCTTTTTTCCACCTTCCTGAGAGAGAACTACATTTCCCACAATCCCCCACGCACGCCTCGGAGCCCGTCACAATAATATGATGGAAGCACATCTGGAATAAACAAATTGAGGAAAAAAAAAGATAAAAAAACTAATAAACAACGCAAAACGTGCGTCAGTTAAAAAAAAAACTTCAATGCTCAATATGTGACCCTCCACGGCAAAACCAGTCGCTTGTCGCAACGGAGGTTTCCGAGAAAAACGAGCGTTTATGTTGCGTAGGGTAAAATTTTGGATTTTTGGTTTTTAGTGTTTTGAAACAGTGGAAGGTCTATACTGTACTGTTGTAAATTTGTACAAAACCCTTTCCATCCCTACGTGACTTTCTTGAGGTGAGAATTAATTCCATGAGAGATGTTAAAGTTTCTGTTTGGCCCTCTACTTCATCTTCGCTAAATCCACTGGTTGACTAGCGTGAAGATATTTCTCCGGTCTCCGTCTCCCGAGTTCAGTTAAGCTAACGCAGGTAGGCTATCCGTGTGGCTGTATGAATGCAGCGTAGGCTACCCTGTAAATGTAAGCGTAGCGCGGCACTTTTGGCGTCTGTGAGTGCTTTCTGGCGATAGTCAACTTCAAAAGGCGATTTTGCTGCCTCGTTCTCCTTGGCGTGACAGGAAAGCCGACTCCTTGAATGTTGATATCTCAGTCATATGTCATATGTAAATCCGATTCGTCGATAGGTATGCGTTTTTGGCTTGGTTATGCTCTTTCATGAAAAATTTGCGACAAGCGACTGGTTTTTTGCCGTGGGAGTACATATAGTTCATCAAAGTTTATTTTATGAAACAACTAAGTTGACCAGGTGCTTTGAAAAATAAAACATTGAAGACAAATAATACAATAAAGACATAAAATAACATCAACAAAACAGTCTTGGACGCGCATAAGACAAAGAGACACTAATTTGCTGCATTAAAAGCCATTGAGAAAAGGTGAGTTTTTAGGGCAGGTTTAAAGGTCCCAGACTGTCCCATAGCCTAGAGGCTTATAAATGCAAGAGATGAAAATAAAATTTTTTACAGCACTTCCCGACAATACTAAACGAGTTATCGTAAACCTTAAATTTCATTTAACTGATTATTTTTCCCTTAAGGACGCTGCTCATTCACACCACACATTTGGAGATATTGAGATACACAATACAATTGAGCCTCGTAAAGACCACTAGATGAAGCGGAAATTTGCGAAAGGAAACGTCACCGAGATGTAAAGGTCCATGTAGTGGATGGGACAAACAAGAAACAGCAATAAGAAGCGCCGCCTGCTTCACAGAAATATTGTGTACAAGGAAATCTCGACATTTAAGAATTTCATATCCTGTGTTTCCATGAAAATAAAAGCAAACATTGATTTTCAATTTAACTATTTACTTTCTCATTACTTTTGGGCTATTTACTTCATTTTTTTTGCCTGTATAGCACGAGCTTTTACATTTAAATGAATTAATAACAGTGCAGATTGGATTTTTAGTACCTAATGTTATCCTGTTTATTCACGATCAGCTATCATCCTGACAAAAGTAAGAAACCCCCCCTCCAACATCCCACATTTTCATTTACGCCAGCAATGCTGTGAAGTTTGCAGTTTAAGAGCGATGCGAAATTGCATTGGGCTTGTGATGAATTGCTTTGTGAATAATTGATGAACTCTCTTAGCAAGTAAAAGCAGACTTGCAACAGTTGCTTCAATGCTTTGGTACTGCGCCGGAAGGCGTTTTAAAGTTGCCAGGTATTTTTGTCTTCTGCTCTTTTACCAAAGCAGCCTACTAACGTCAGAAATCTGTCGTTCTCCCTCTCTGTCTTATTTATTTCTTTTTTTTTTTTTTGGTCCTGCCCCCTCCCGTATTCCGGTAGCGGCGTATTATGTGGGGTGGATGGTGTCTCTTGCTTACTGTAAGGGGCAGGCAGAAATAGATCGGGGCGTAGTGTTGTATTTCAGGATCTCTTTCCAAGGTCAGACGTATGTAAGCGGACCCTCTTCCTGTAAAACGGAGGAAGTGACTGTTATGGAGCTTTTCCAGCGGCAGCCTCACCGATATCACTGCTCCGGCTCACATAAGCAAGTATAGATGGTAGTTAACGAGCCACGGAGCTTCCTGCTGATGCAGGCGGTTCATCCACCGAATGAACCAAGCAGCGTTAACAACCGCCAATCGTGGTGATCTTGGCCATGACGGTTATTTTGCTTATTTCTGAAATACTGTCAATACTTTCCCCAGTGTGTGATGCATGTGCTGTTCTTTTAAAAAAAACCATACCACTGCGTGTGACTCCACCCCACCGTGTCTGACATCCTTCCAGACTACATCTGTCATAGAGTACATCTGTAATTGTTCATTAATCGTCATCAGTTAGCAGAAATTTGCGTTCAGTTCATCGGGATATTGTTTTGAGATCAAGTAACGCCCTACTACTTGATGCTTTATGTCCTTAGTTACTGATTACACTCGCTGGAGTCTTTAGTGGCCAAATTATCCTCCTTAAGGTCATTAGATAAGGAAGAAGAAACTCATTTGTGGCTTATAAACGGTGAGTATGAATGAATCTACTCGTGGCAACAGTGCTTTTTCCTACTACATTATAGTGGGGGTCAGCCGCCCCTTAATCCAAGTTAATTTGTTTCCTTCGTTTTCTATAGCGCAGATCCCAACAGAAGTCATTTGGGGTTGCTTTCCTTAACTTGTTAGCCCTGCGTTTAGGAAAATAAAATGTGTATCTCAGCAACCACAATGTCTATTTTATACTTTTGGTGGCATCATTCTAAGGTAACATGACGAGATTACTGTGGAATCAGCGTACATATTGCTGGGTCGGAAATAAAGGGAAGATGCTGTACCAGCAGAACATGAAAAAAAAAATCATATTAAAAAACACATTATTCGTCGTCTCGCGAGTCTCAGCTTCATGATCTGCGGTATGCATGTGGTTGTACGTAGTAGTATAGGTTCTGGCCGTGGCTGCTTCCATGATTATACGGTATATGTTCTTGGTTTCTTTATTAGCTTGGTACGGAATTGTATTACGTTTAGGTGGATATTATTTGGCAGAGATTTTAGGCAGATTCTATGGTGATGTGTTTGTTTCGTTTACCGTCTATTTAAACCTTCCCGTTCTGCCCCCGGTAGCGGTACAGGTCTATACCTTGTCTTTTTACTTTATTTATCGTATTTACGGGACGACATGTCATGTCTTTCCTACGCGGTTGCATGTTTACAATTCTCCTCTACTGGCACGTGGCTTAATTCCACATACACACACGTGCACTTGCACCAGCGGACAGAGAGTGCACGGTGGACAGTATGATGCGTCAACCTCCTGAAATGCAGCAAAAATATCTGCGACTTCCCGTATTAAGGAAATCAGGAAATGTTCTTCCACAAGACCAGAAAGATGAAAAAAGCTGCACACTTTGTGGTTATTTGTCATAAAAAGAACACCATGTGTTCATGGCGGTGTCGCTATGCCCGTAACCCTAACTTATGTACTTATTTTGCCTTCTGTCTTTGAAGTTGACTATAGCCGTAGCACTCACAGACGCTCGGTGCGGTCGCGGCTACGTTTGCATTTACGCTAGCCTACGCTGCATTCACAGCCACACGGATAGCCTACCTGCGTTAGGTTAGCGCTGAACTCGGAAGCGAGCCGGTTCGAATATCGCTGCGCTAGTCAACCGAGTGGTTAGCGTAAATATTGAGTAGAGCGGTCAAAACAGAAACTTTGAACATTCTGCTGGAATTGAATTCCTCACCTCAAGAAAGTCACGTGTTTTAGGATGGAAAGAGTACGTTCTTCAGCCAAATTTGTTGACAACAGTACAGTATAGACCTTCCACTGTTTCACAACACTAAAACAAAAAAAATCCCGTTTACCCCGCATAGCGTAAGGCAGTGCGTTTTCTCTGGAACCTCCGTTGCAAAATAGCGACGCTGGTTTTTTGCCCGAGCAGTCACATTTATATTTACTGGCATCTGCATTATCTTTATTTTTGCTGCATGTTTTTTATGGGCGCTTAAATGCTAATTTCTCTTTTAGCCTCTCCTAGTTATTTTCGTCTGTGGCCCTTTGTTTGCTGAAGTTATCTCTTCTCTGTGGCCTTTTGTTATTGTATTTTATCTTGTTTTTATGGCACGTTGTTACTGAATTGATTTCCTCTTTGGCTCCTAGTTACAAACTGACCATTCTGCGATCTCTAGATATTAAGATTAAATGTCTTTTCTATGGTCATAGTTACTAAATATTTCTACTTCCTCTGTGGTCTTTAGTTATTGGAATTTATCTCTTTTTTGTGCTCCGTAGTTACAGAATGTAATTATTGTTTTTAGTAACTGATCGTCTTTTTTTCTTTTCTTTATATCTATCTTTCTGTGCCCACTTTGTGATCCTTAATTACTCAAACCCATGTTCAGAAAAGATCCGAACTAAGACTTCTGTAAGGCTGGTAACCTTCTAGAAACGTTGGAGGCGTCTCTGCAAATTTCTCCTTCTCAGTATTCTAAATGTCTAAATGTGATGTTTTTCCTATGTCCCACTGGTGAGCTACGTGGCGTTCAGGTTTACTCAAGTTTCCGATGCAGATGTCACTTTTCTGAGCATATGATTTGAAGGGCTGGAGCCCAGGCGGGGGATCGCTGGAACATTGTTGGCCTAATGAAGAAGACAAGACTTCCTGTTAGGGACCCCTTCCTCTTCTTCTCCTCCCTCGCTCCCCTCTTTATTGGTCTCTTTCCCCCTTGTTGAGTGCCATGGCGACAGCATGTCCCCGGCCCTGAAATAGCAGGCGATCTCTCTCTCTCCCTCTTTCTCTCTTTCTCATTCGTGCTGTCCTCTGGCCCCCCCCTCCCTCTGCTTCGTCTCTGTCATGAACACATGCGCCTGTGCAGCAAGAAACACTTCGGCTCTTAAATATAAGAGGGGGCGGGGAAAAGAGGAGGAGAGGGAAGGAGGATGGAGAAGGAAGAATGCCTCATCTGACTGACAGGGCTCAATTAGACAATAGCCGCTTCAGAAACTACTGCTAGAGCCTTCCTGTGAAACCTCGTAAATCACCACACACACTCTTTCATGTCCGTGCAGCGTACAGATACCCACAAACACACTTTCCAACAGTATTTGCAAGACGTCATATTTACTGCGCAGGAAACACACACACACAGACCTCTGTTTTCATAAAAGTTCAGTATTCACATCAAAGTATACACATTAGATCACAGTGTATACGTGTATATAGATAAAAGTTTATATATAGAGAGTTATATAAAAGTCTCTTTCTCCCTCCTCCCTCCTCCTCTCTCCTCTCTCTCCCTCGTCCTCTTAGTCTCTCTCTACATTTCTCTGTTTCCTTTATACTCTCGACTTCCTTCCTGCCTAGATTGAATGTGCTTACCTGCCTGTCATCTTTTTTCTTTCTTTCTCTTTCTCTTTTTCTTCCTCCTCCCACCCTCTTACCCCTCCCTCCTTCTGTGTATGTACTCATTACCTGAGCAGGAAAGGGGGATGTGCTCTCTTTCATTTTGGGGATTTACACTTACCTCCACAGAGATACTGACTTCACTCACTCTCCTGGAGGCGGGGGTGGGACAGGTGAAAGAGGGAGCAAGAGACAGGCAGTGGAAGGAAGATTGAGGGGAGATAAAAGGCAGGGCAGTAAATTATAGTGAGGGATAAAGGTGATATTGAAATATTTGGCAAATCGGATTATTTTTCAGTCGATTCTTTAGGAAAAAAGGAGAATTGTTAGTTTGTTCGAACGGTGTAATTCTTTCTGTAGGATGTACATTGGCATTTCAAATGTGACACCTCTTTGTGGATCCTGTGTGTACCTATATTTTCTCTTGGGTGATGAATTTACCTCCTTGTTTCCTCTAGTTAATGAATTTACCTCCTTGTTGCATTTAGTTACTAGTTACCTCATGTTTCCTCTAGTTAATGAATTTACCTCCTTGATGCATTTAGTTACTGAATTTACCTCCTTGTTGCCTCTAGCTACTGAATTTACCTCCTTGATGCTTTTAGTTACTGAATTTACCTCCTTGTTGCCTCTAGCTACTGAATTTACCTCCTTGATGCATTTAGTTACTGAATTTACCTCCTTGTTGCCTCCAGCTACTAAATTTACCTCCTTGATGCATTTAGTTACTGAATTTACCTCCTTGTTGCCTCTAGCTACTGAATTTACCTCCTTGTTGCCTCCAGCTACTAAATTTTACTCCTTGATGCATTTAGTTACTGAATTTACCTCCTTGATGCGTTTAGTTACTGAATTTACCTCATGTTGCCTCCAGCTACTAAATTTACTTCCTTGATGCATTTAGTTACTGAATTTGCCTCCTTGATGCATTTAGTTACTGAATTTACCTCCTTGATGCGTTTAGTTACTAGTTACCTCCTTGTTGCCTCCAGCTACTTTCAATTTACTTCCTTGATGCATTTTAGTTTACTGGGAATTTTTGCCTCCTTGATGGGTTTAGTTGCTGAATTTGCCTCCTTGATGCTTTTAGTTACTGAATTTACCTCCTTGTTGCCTCTAGCTACTGAATTTACCTCCTTGATGCTTTTAGTTACTGAATTTACCTCCTTGTTGCCTCTAGTTACTAAATTTACCTCCTTGTTGCCTCTGGTTTACTGAATTTGATTGCCCAATTTACCTCCTTGTTGCCTCTAGCTACTGAATTTACCTCCTTGATGCATTTAGTTACTGAATTTACCTCCTTGTTTCCTCCAGCTACTAAATTTACCTCCTTGTTGCCTTTAGCTACTGAATTTACCTCCTTGATGCGTTTAGTTACTGAATTTACCTCCTTGTTGCCTCTAGTTACTGAAGTCAAAGTAAACTTTGTCATCTCTTCTATATAGTGTACAGATTTACAGAAGACGAGAAGACGTGGCTCCAGTTTACACAGTGCAACAAGAAATAGAGAACAAAGAACAGATAGGGGACATGGAATAAACAATATATAAATAGGACACAAAATATACATTTTAAGTTAGAAGTGGAAATTGACTTCTTTTTTTTAATTGAATGTGCACGAAGTTAGTGACAGTTTTCAATATGAAAGATTTCGATATCCAGTCTATTAATAGAAGTGTATTCTTAAAAGTCTGACAGAAAATTAAGTTTGTACAGATATTATAGCAGCATTTTTCGAGAACCGTTCTGTGCAATACTTTTCAATAATGTGTGCAGATATACTGTAGTTAGTTAAAAAGTGACCAGTGATGTATACATGTTCAACGGTTGTGCAAATAGTAGAGGCAGTGCAAAAATTGTGCAAATATTATGGCAATGTTGTAGCATATAGTAATACTGTACAGTTTGTAAGTATAGACATTTATAGACAATTTACCTCCTTGAAGCGTTTAGTTACTGAATTTACCTCCTTGATGCATTTAGTTACTGAATTTACCTCTTTGTTTTCTCTAGTTATTGAATTTACCTCTTTGTTTTCTCTAGTTGCTGAATTTACCTCCTTGATGGGTTTAGTTACTGAAATTACCTCCTTGTTGCATTTAGTTATTGAATTTGCCTCCTTGTTGCCTCTAGTTACTGACTTCACCTCTTTGATGCGTTTAGTTACTGAATTTACCTCCTTGTTGCCTCCAGTTATTGAATTTACCCCTTTGTTTTCTCTAGTTACTGAATTTACCTCCTTGATGGGTTTAGTTACTGAATTTACCTCCTTGTTGGCTTTAGTTACTGAATTTATCTATTTGTGGCTCCTAGTTACTACAAACAGTTAGTTAATTTCTCTTAGTTACTCTAGCCTATTCATCCATTGTTGGTTCTTGGCTACTGATTACTGATGCTGATTTTACTGTTATTGAGTTGCTGAGGTTATTGTTTTACTGAGGTAAAATCGTTTTTTTGTTTACTCTTGTGAACAATAAGGCGACGTAGCATTTTGAAGTTTTGTTTTAGACCAGACTCGTTAAGTAACTTGTTAAAGATCACTCCCTCTGATCGCTCCATGTCTCTCTCTCTCTCTCTCTCTCTCTGTCTCTCTCTCTCTCCCTTTCCTTTAGTGCGGCACACAAGAAGATGGTTGACTTTGCTTGTCTAGTTCTTACCTGGATTTCTATCAGCTGAATAAAGAAGTGTGTGTGCGATAGTACAGAATTTGGTTTGTGAATGTTGTATGTACAGCAGCTGTGTTTAGTATTGAGAACGATATGTAGAGTTGGATGGAGTGTGTGGATGTGTGTTGGGTGAGTGTGTAAGTATGTTTGTGACTGTAAAGATTTGAGTTATTTGTGTGCAGCTTTGGGCTATGTATCCATGATACAGCATTGAGTAAGGTGTGTGTCTGTGTGTGTGTGTGTGTGTGTGTGTAAACTGACCTCACTTGGCTGTTGTGCTAAAAGCAGGTTGGTTGCTCGGCGCCAAGGATCGGGTTGCCCTCGGCAACAGAGAGTGACCTCGACTACCTGGTAACTGAGCACAGTGTCTGTCTTAAAGGGGCGGAGCGTCAGCCTCTACTAATTACTGTTTACATCTCTCTTTTTCTTTTTCCCTCTCTCTCTCTCTCTCTCTCTCTCTCTCTCTCTCTTTCTCTCTCTCTCTCTCTCTCTCTCTTTCTCTTTTGTTGTCAAAATGGTATTGCCCAGAACAGTCGAACACACAACACACTCTAGTGTCAAGTAATGGCATGCGCCTTGAAACCAGCATGCCACAAGTTTGTGGTGTGTGTGTGTGTGCTTGTGCGCACATGCTTGGCAGTAGTTAAATGTTTTGGTTTTATGCTAAGGGGGAAGCGGATGTCTTCTGGATCTCTCATTGAGTCAGTCACTCACCACTCTGTGTGTGTGTGTGTGTGTGTGTGTGTGTGTTGGATGCCATACAGCATACATGCTGTGGCTGTTGTGAATGGGATCTCATATCCTGTTGTTTATAATGGATCGTACCACTGCTAGAAAATAGGGGCGTGCCTGAACGAAAAGAGGGGACAAAATGGAGAGCTCCTGTTCTGCACGTACAGAGTGCGGTGTCTCTTTCTGTCTGCATGAAGAAAATATTTGCCATTCCATGGTGAGAGAGAGAGAGAGAGAAAAAGAGAGGTGTTTTATTTTATCATTGTATATATTGTAACTAAATAACTTTCAGCTGTACTCTGTTCACTAAAAGTGCGTTCGCTTCACCTTAAGAGTACTCTGTTCACTAAAAGTGCGCTCGCTTCACCTTAAGAGTACTCTGTTCACTAAAAGTACATTCGGGTTCACCTTAAGAGTACTCTGTTCACTAAAAGTACACTCGGGTTCACCTTAAGAGTACTCTGTTTACTAAAAGTACACTCGGGTTCACCTTAAGAGTACTCTGTTTACTAAAAGTGCGCCCGGTTCACCTTAAGAGTACTCTGTTCACTAAAAGTACACTCGGGTTCACCTTAAGAGTACTCTGTTCACTAGAAGTGCACTCGGGTTCACCTTAAGAGTACTCTGTTCACTAAAAGTGCGCCCGGTTCACCATAAGAGTACTCTGTTCACTAAAAGTGCGCTCAGTTCACCATAAGAGTACTCTGTTCATTAAAAGTGCGCTCGGTTCACCATAAGAGTACTCTGTTCACTAAAAGTGCGCTTGGTTCACCTTAGGAGTACTCTGTTCATTAAAAGTGCGCTCGGTTCACCTTAAGAGTACTCTGTTCATTAAAAGTGCGCTCGGTTCACCTTAAGAGTACTCTGTTCACTAAAAGTGCGCTCGGTTCACCTTAGGAGTACTCTGTTCACCAGAAGTCTGCTCGGTTCACCATAAGAAAAATGCTCGGGTCACTATAAGAACACTGTTCACTAAAAGTGCGCTCGGTTCACCATCAGGAGCACGTTAAAGTTTACGATGTGTGACAATTCTATGCACAGTATCAGATTGATATGCATAAGTGAAACAGGACAAATGTTGTTAGCTAACTTTGGCAGGCAGCTATCTGGGCCTTGTGACCAAATGTGACCTCTGCATTTGACCCATCCGTGAAGGAGCAGTGGGCAGCTGACATGGGCAATTCTTGTGGGGGGTACCTTGCTCATGAGTACTTCAGTGGTGCCTTCATCTGTCCAGGATTCAAACCAGCAACCTTCCGGTCACAGGGCCAACTCCCTAACCTTTATGGTGTGTGTGTTCACAGTGACGAAATAATCACTCACTATGCAACACTCCAGTCCTGATTTTGCAGTTCCACCTTCTTAATTTCCCCTTCCATCTGCGATCTAACCTCGGTGTCAAATATTGGGGCTTCTATAGTCAGCTAGAAAATGAGGTTTGCCTTTTGCGCAAGATGCGGTCTCACGCTCTGCCTGACAATGTGCTTTGGATTATTTGATCATAGTGTGGTCAGACGTGCGTTTGGGCCTGGGTTGGATTGTGTTTTCAAGAGCTATCCGGTCATCTTTCTCTCACAAAAAATCAAAAGGAAGATGGAAACTAAGTCAAACTAATATCAAGGGGAAGCGGGCCTTGTTAAGCAAGTTGGTTGGACTAGACGGCAGGACCGATGTTGAATGAGGCAAAACGAGAATGGACATGAAGGCAGATGAAGAGGGGAAAGAAAAAAAGTGTTTCTACAAGGCAGTTAAAGTGTTTTAACTCATTGAGAGGTGTGGCGAAGTCTAACCAAGGTTTATGGCCGAAACTAGTTTTAGACACACACGCGCTCAAGGGGTGCAATGAGTTGTGGACAGCTGGGCGGAAGACAAAACTTTATAAGGTAAAAAACCCGTTTTATGGCGTCCTTTTACAGTTGTCTAACGACAGTTTTTACACTTGTTCAATTCCACACACACACACACACACTGCACACACTCTTGAGGACCACTTATCTGCTTCTTACTTTCATCCACTCCGTCTCTTTCTTTTTGCAATGAGACTAATTTTTGCTGCATCAAAAAATAAGCATAAGCATATAAACAAATAAAACACTCACTACTCACACATTTGCTTGTGTGTATGTGGAGCATGGGAAGTTTATTGGCCCTAGCAACACACACACACACACACACACACACTCACAAACAGGTGGTGAAGTTTACAGGCCCTACCAGCTGGTCTGGTAGGTCACCATGGTCCCCACCCCTAAAAAAATGAGCAAACCAGGTGTGTGTGTGTGTGTGTGTGTGTGTGTGGAACAGGGATGGGCAGGGTTTCGGGTATTTGTGAGGACCCGATCGTCTCCTAAAATACGAATAATCTGAGATTTGAAAGCAGGTGAACATCAGCGGTACTTTTCATTCACCCTATGAACAGGACACGTACATTTAGGCTACGTTCACGCTGCCATGCTGAAGTGACTCAAATCGGATTTTTTTGCCTTAATGCGACAAAGATCTGATCTTTTCAGGGCTGTGTGGACACGCAAATCTGATCTTTTCAAATCAGATATGTGTCGCTTTCATATGTGGTACTGAATCTCATACGCATCCGATTCGCGGCCATGCGACCTGAATGCGAACGCTCAGATCGGAGTTCATGTGGCTTTTTGCTTTTACGCGTGCGCTGACATCATCAGCCTGCACCGGCAGTGCGGGAAGGTAAAAATGGAGGAGAGCTGCGATAACAGTCAGTAGAAGGATGGAGAAGTTGGGGATTTAATTGACTTTTTTTCTCCTTTTCGACCTGCTCATGTACAGCTGATTCACCGTTTGTCGTCCTCCAGAGCAAAGTGCGATACGTGCGTGAGCTACTAACGCCTCCATTTTCAATGCCATGAGTCGTCCCACAGATATGACGGTTTTTGTTGTTGGTGACGCAGCTGACCCGGGTAAAAACGTATCAATGTGCGCGTGCGTGACGTTTCGGAGGACCGATGCGTTCACATTACAGTCAGATACAGGTCACTTGTAGTTATGAATGTGAACCGTCAAGATAGACAAATCCGATCTGAGCAAAAAATCGGAATTGAACGATGTGGCTGGCAGTGTGAACGTAGCCTTAGTTTTAGTTCTCTGTTTTTAAAAATGTTAAGTATTTCACGTCAAATGTTGTATAGCGTTTTTGTGTGATTTTATGTGGCAAAAGATTTTCTTTTAGTGAATGATTTTATATGGTGTAGTATTTTTAAAAAATAAATCTGGTTATTGGCAGCGTAACAGTTAGGGCCGTGATCAGAAGTTCGCCGGTTCAAATCCCAGACCGGTAAAATTCCCTACTAAGGTACTCATGAGCAAGGTCCCGTCCCCAAGCACTGCCCACTGCTCCTTCACGGATGGGTCAAATGCAGAGGTCAGGTTTCGTTGTGGTGCACTTTGTGCTGCTCTGTGGTGTGTTCACAATGACAAATAATCACTCACTTTTTAAATCCCATTTTTGCAGCTTTCACAACGATTTTGACCTTCACCATGGTTTAGTTCCACAGTTCCTTAATATTATACTATTTAGCGCTAACCACCATGCGCCCCTCAAGACATTCTTAAGAGGTGTGCACAGTGGGTAGCGCTGTCACCTCACAGCAAGACCCTCCTGGGTTCGATCCCCGGGTTAGCGGTGGGCTCTTTCCGTGTGGAAGTTGTGTGCTCTCCCCGTGTTCTTGTGGATTTTCTCCTTGTGCTCTACAGCAGCGTTTCTCAATCCCAGTCCTCACGGACCACCGCTCTGCACAGATTTGGCATTCACGACCCACGGCACAGCTGATGCTACTGATTAGCTAATTAGCAACGTAGGGCCAGTGCAGGAAATACTGAATATGTGCAGAGCGGTGGGCCGCCAGGACTGGGATTGAGAAACGCTGCTCCACAGCATGTTGCCCATAGGTGTGTATGTGAGTGTGTTTGTGCGTACACTTCCATGTGTTGGTACCCACCCAGGGTCCGTCCCCACCTCACACCCGATGTCCCGGGATAGACCCCGGTCTCCGCGACCAAGATATGGATTAAATGGTTCAGATAATGAAATGAATGAGCTTTCTTAAGAACAATTGTGATCCTCCACGGCAAAACCAGTCGCTTGTCGCAAATTTTCAAAATTGAGTTATGTTTTCATGAAAGGGCATAAATCAAGCGTCAAAACGATACCTATATGGAATGAATCGGACGACATATGACTGAGATATCAACATTCAAAGGAGTCTGGTTTCTCCTGTCAAGTGAGAAACAGAGAAATCTGCCTTTGAAGTTGACTATCGACGTAGCACTCACAGACGCTCGGTGCGGTCGCGGCTACGTTTGTATTTACGGTAGCCTACGCTGCATTCACAGCCACACGGATAGCCTACCTGCGTTAGGTTAACTGAACTCGGGAGACGAAGATGGATTCCGGAGAAATATCTTCACGCTAGTCAACCAGTGGATTTAGCGTAAATATTGAAGTAGAGCGGTCAGAACAGAAACTTTTAACATTCTGCTGGAATTGAATTCCTCACCTCAAGAAAGTCACGTTTTTAGGATGGAAAGGGTAAGTTTTTCAGCGAAATTTATTCACAACAGTACAGTACAGACCTTCCACTGTTTCAAAACACTAAAAACAAAAAATCCACAATTTTACCCCACGCAACATAAACGCTCGTTTTTCTCGGAACCCTCCGTAGCGACAAGCGACTGGTTTTGCCGTGGAGGGTCACAAATGTACTGAAATGTATTAATACATAACATTTGGTGTAAAGTGAGGACAAGCGTCTTTTTAGCGTTGGTTTTACCTTTTTAACGGCTTTTTAAGGGTTAGATTAGAGTTAGGCTAAGTTTAGCTTTAGGGTTAGAGGTTCGTAACATGTGTCAGTGAGGTATTTGGAAGGTCCTCATGTTTCACGAATGCGTGTGTGCGAGAGACGGAAGCTGACACTGACATGTGACCAGTGCACATTGCCATATTTTACATTAACAAATGTTTGTAGACACACCGTAGTGCACACACCCACACACACCCACAGACAGCAGTCCCTCTTCTATCAGCAACTCAGAACCTCAAGTAAGTGTGTGTGTTGGGGGGGGGGGGGGTCATGTTGCGAAAGAGCTCGTCAGCACTTGTCTAACATGCCAAGGAAAGGCGACACACACCAGATCATGCAGAAGAGCAACTGTGTGTGTGTGTGTGTGCGTGTGTTTGAGAGAGAGCAATGAAGTGATGAATGTCCTGCTTTTACAGAAGAAAGAGGGGAAAAAACATAAAAACATCTTCAGCCTCAGGCCTTACAGATGAGTTTAACAGGTCTGTGTGTGTGTGTGTGTGTGTGTGCAGATGGGTTGTAGCTGAGGCTTTTTGTCTGTGTGTGTGTTCTGAGGGTCGCTGAGTTTATCCTGGCATCAATTTGAAACCCAGAGGAACACAGGAAGAGTCATACCTTTGTCACACACATGCAGACACACACACACACATTCATAAAGGCACACTATAACACCACACACACACACACACACACACACATGTTGTGACTAATATGCAACATGGCAGGCTTATAACTTGTAATTTGCGTCTCAGTTTTACTTAACAGGATTAATAATCAAGAAACACACACTCAAATGCGTGCACAAATAGATCTTTTCACAACCACACACACACACACACACATTCTGACTAATACACAATGCGACTTTCTAACTAGGGTTAGGGTTTGTCAAATATCTACACTTCACATTTAATTCTTAATAATATAACTAATAAGGGCAAAACCCACCCACACACACACACACACACACATACACACACACACACAGCTGAACGCCAGTCTTTCCCATAACACAGAGAGGGGTCCGAAACAACAAAACACTCGTTCTCCTGAGACATGCTGTTATTAAGGACCTGTTATGGTTACTGCCCCGGCCTGTTCTTTCCACACACATGCACACGCACACGCGCACACGAACACACGAACACCGGACAGCAATAAAGTGGTGGCAGATGTTCAAAGCGAGGAAGAAGAGATCCTGCACCCCCCCGCCACTCGGCGAGTTTGGTCTGTTCCGCAGGATGAGAGAGAGAGAGAGAGAGAGAGAGAGAGGGGAATGGGAGCTGCCGGCACCAACCATGTGTGAGTGGTTTTTTGGGGGGAGGGGGGAGTGTTGTTTGGGGTTGTGACCTGCAGCTCTGAGGGAGCAGCGATGACTTCCTCCTCACTTCCTCCACTTGTTTTCTCTGTCTGGCTGAGGCCGGGCCACCTTTGGCCCTGTGTGTGTGTGTGTGTGTGTTTGTCGGTGGAGTTGGTGACAGTAATATGGGAGAGAGAGAGAGAGATGAGGGAATATTAAAAAGTGTGCTATCTTTGGCTTGTTGTGGGTTTGTGCACTTCGATGGAATTTGTGCAGCTTGGCTTCAGCGTGATCTGAACGAATCTGACAAATGCTTTGTTTTTGTTTTTAGCATTCATATGGTACCGTACTGTATGACACTGCTGTCTAACTCTCTCTCTTTCCCTCAGTGCTACGTCAAAGTCTTAAACCATGCCTTTCATATTTATATGGGACTGCACAGCAAAACCAGTCGCTCGTCGCAACAGAGGTTTCCGAGAAAAACGACCGTTTACGTTGCGTGGGGTAAAATTTTGGATTTTTTTGTTTTTGGAAGGTCTGTACTGTACCGTTGTGAATAAATTTCGCTGCAAAACTTACCCTTTCCATCCTAAAAACGTGACTTTCTTGAGGTGAGGAATTCAATTCCAGCAGAATGTTAAAAGTTTCTGTTTTGACCGCTCTACTTCAATATTTACGCTAAATCCACTGGTTGACTAGCGTGAAGATATTTCTCCGGGATCCGTCTCCGTCTCCCGAGTTCAGTTAACCTAACGCAGGTAGGCTATCCGTGTGGCTGTGAATGCAGCGTAGGCTACCGTAAATACAAACGTAGCCGCGACCGCAGCAAGCGTCCGTGAGTACTACGTCGATAGTCAACTTCAAAGCCAGATTTCTCCGTTTCTCACTTGGCGTGACAGGAGAAACCCGACTCCTTCTCAGTCATATGTCGTCCGATTCATTCGATATAAGTATCGTTTTGATTTATGATTATATTTGATTTATGCCCTTTCATGAAAACATAACTCAGTTTTGACAATTTGCGACAAGCGACTGGTTTTGCCGTGCAGTCACATATGTAGTTTATCACAGTTTTTCTATGTGTACTATCAGCTTCACCCTTCAGACAGAGAATACTCAGCAGGGTTGGGTACCTTTCACGTCTGAACCGATATCGGTACCCGTAACGGTACCTAGTGTTTGTATGTTACAACTAAAATGTAAAATTGTACGTTTATTGCATATTTATTACGTATTGTCCTAAAACATTAACTAAAACAGATATTTCACTAATTAGATCACTGCAGTGGAACTCGTCGACGGCGTAGATATGTGGTTCTCGATGTCCATGTCGGCTGTAGGGTTGATTGTCGGTGCAGGGCTGTAGTTGCGACTGTAGCTCCAACGATCAGACCCTGCACGCTCATCCGCCCGTCAATATATTTTATGTTTAACAAGGTGTGTTCTCAAGGTTTGTCGTATTGCTAGCCCCAGTTCTGCATGTCGCCCGGTCTGCGTCAAATTTAGTGAAGTGTTTAGTAAAAACGCTTTCGGCTTGTCGCCATGTTTTCTGTGCAGTTTCTCCGCGCATGCGCTTTCTTCTCCTGGCAGCTGTCGTCATGGTAAACAAAACTACCACTATAGCTTAAATAGCAAATTGGAATTTAACTGCAGAAAATATCTAGTTCCTATTTTCTGTTGTGCTGATGAGTGCGTGAATGTACCGAAATTTGGCACCGTTTGGTTTGAAGTGAACCTCCTTTAGGAGTACCGACCTCGGTACCCAACCCTACTGATGAGAGCTGGCAGTGTCTAGTTGGAGGGCCGTTAACCTCAGTTTAATTAGTGTCCAACTAAGTTCAACATTGGCACACATCAAGGCCACACTTAATGGCAGATCGTTTGGTAGCACTGACTAGTTGTGGGAATCAGACGCGAACCCGAACAGCACTGACGCAGCACGCTACTGCCCAAACGGCTGAGTTTACTAAAGACAAACGAGCAGAAAAACATCCCCTGCAAAATTGTGAAACGCCCGTTTAACTCTGCTCCTTCATTACTGCGCTCACTTGCTACTTAAATCATTTTGCAGGCTGTGTGTGTAAGTTGAGTGTGTGTGTGTGTGTAGACTCAGCTGCCTTGTTGTTGTCCAGTTAGAGTCCACCTGTTAACATGTACAGTTTGTGTTAGCCCTCCACTAGCCCAACGGCCAGTTTTTGACCCCCAGAACCTTCTAGTCTGGATACTGACCATCTCGGCTTAGCAGTTGCAGTTCTGTTCTGAGGGAAATGTCTTAATTATCTCCGCTTCTCCTGCATGATGTGCACCAATTGAACAGTGGATAATATTTTCATATTTTTTAAGTTTTAAAAGAAAAGTTTTGAGGTGAGCATATTAATAACGCTTTAATGCCTTTAAAGTATGTCTAAAGTTAGCATTTTTCTTTTTTTTTAAGCCCCCCCCACCACCACCACCCCTCTTCGGAGGACAACTTTATTTTTAATTACAAGTTTCATTTGGGCACAATCCCAAACGACGCAACAATTAGAATATACATGCACAATCCGCTCCAAACGAACATCCACATAGAGGGGGGGATATGAAAAGAGAGAGAGAGGGGGGAAAAAAGGACGAGCAAGAAGGGAAAAAAGGAGCCAAAATCAAACAAACCAACAAAAAAACGAAACAAACCAAAAAAAAACAAACAAAACAAAATGATACAAAACCAATAAATAAATAAATAAATGGGGGGGGGGTGTAACAAGAGAGTTTAAGTACCTTTACTGGTCCGGGACTTGAACTGGGAACCAGTACCATCTAGCTGACCTCTCTGTGTTTCTCTCCGTCCTCCTGTGTCCAGGCTCTGATGCGTCCCGGCCGTCTGGACCGCATCGTCTACGTGCCGCTCCCTGATGCTGCCACCAGGAGGGAGATCTTCAGCTTGCAATTCCGCAACATGCCCGTCCACCCCAGCGTGCACCTGGATGACCTTGTGACCCGCACAGAGCGCTACTCAGGAGCAGAGGTGAGGGGTCGTGAAGGGTGGGGTCAGTGCCAGTGCACAACAAGCACTGACATAGTATATGAACCAACACAGGCCAGTCAGTGAGAAACTGTGTAGATGCAGGAAGTTTAATTCTAAGTTCGTCAGAATTTTGAGGAGTATTTAGCTTGATGTAATGGGTATTACTCCACCGATCAGCTGCTGTAATGACCACCCAGCTAATACCGAGGCAACTTTGTGACGCGTGACTTCAGATATGTTTGTATTGGAAACTTGCCATGAAAACGCCTTGACGTTTTCAGCACGTTGAGCTACGCCAGCTCGTCTGACTTCTTCCGACAAAACGAGCCAGCTTTCAGTGTCCACGTGGATCAGTGAACATCAGATGTCAGCAACCCTGTTGCCAGGTTACCAGTTTTCCTTGTCTTCCTTGGACCACTTTTTGGTAGCTCCTGAACATCCCAAGAAGAGCTGAGGTTTGGAGATGCTCTGACCCATTCTTCTAGCCATCATCACAGTTTGGCCCTTGTCAACGTCACTCATTCTTTTGCTTGGGCATTGCATCTAGCTCTGGGCAATCGAAAATGAACCGACACCGACCTTCAGAACGGGATTTAGCAGACCTCATTTAAAGGTCAGATTTTTCTAGAGCAACTTGGGGTTAAGCGTTTTGCTCAGGAACCCAATGATAGCGGTGCTGGAGGTAGGATTTGAACCCAAGAGCTCTTGGTCCGGAGGCAAGTATCCTAACCATTAGACAACCATCACCCCACAGAACCTCTCATTCACTTGAACTTGCCCCTGAAAGTTATTTTGGTGTTTTATAAAATTTTATTAAGACACCAAGTCGCCAGTCTCGAGTGGTTGCAGCTGTGGTAGTAACTGTGATGCCATAATCTCAGCATGGACCAAAATCTCTAAGAAATGCTTCGAGCACCGCGTTAAGTTTCTACCAGCCAGACTTCCTACCCTGTTTTATCCTAATATACATCTGAAAAAATCTAAAAACGTCTCTGAATATTTGACTAATGTCGCATCCTTGTCTGGACTGGCTTTGGCTAATGGTCAGTTATAAGACGAGGATGTGAGTTTAACTGAGAGAGAATGTTAATGGCTTGCTAATTATGGTCTTGGTGTTACGATGTGAAAAAATGTCATTTAGTCAAGTGTGTGTGTGTGTGTGTGTGTTTGTGCGTCCACATCGCCTCAGATGTCCTCGTGATTCTAACCTCATGCACAAACGCTTTGTTGTCTGTTTTTGTGCCTTTGTGTGGAGAAGAGAGCTGTTTTGGTGAGAGTGTGTGTGTGTGTGTTTCAAATGACTCAGCAGCATCTGGGTTGTGTGTGTGTGTGTGTGTATGTGTGTGTGTGAAAAAGAAATTGTAAATCTGTTGCTGTCTTAATGTAATTACAGGTCCGTATTTCTTTCTCTCCCTCGGTCTCTCTTTCTCTCTCCGGGAGTGTAATAATTCTCCTTTTAGTTTTTTTCTACGTTCTCTCTGTAACATTTATAAAGCTCTGTTGCTTTCATTTCTGCAACAGCAGCCTCCAGCTCTTACAGACTCAAAGCCACAGAGGTTTACAAAGTTCAGAAATAATAATGTCCGGACTGTCATAATGTCTTAATATCTTTGTGGCATTCATTTCCTTCCACTGGGCTTTGTTTCCACCCTCCAAGGGATTTTTTCATTCCTTTGAATTTGCCCTGTATAGTGCTGCGGTACTTTGTTGCACACCCCAAATGCGAAATACAGATATTTTGTTATTGGACTTTCAGGAAACGTTCCTCATTTTTTCGTGTTCTCTCCATTGTCAACACACATACACTACAGGAACAAGGAGGCAGTTGATAACGTAACGGTTAGGGCGTTCGCTCCGTGACCGGAAGGTCGCTGGTTCAAATCCAAGGACCGGTAAAGGTATCACTGAGGTACTCACAAGCGAGGTACCGTCCATAAGCACTGCTGTCCTTGTTAGCTGCTCATTGCTCCTTCACGGATGGGTCAAATGCAGAGGTCACATTTCATTGTGGTGCACCGTGTGCTGTGTTGCGTTCACAATGACAAATAATCACTCACTTTCAAAACTATTGGGACGCCTGAGTGTTACACCACCAGACTTTAATGGCACTGTATTCAAATGCGTAGACTTTAATATGGAGTTGTGTCCCGTGTTTACAGCTACGACAGCTTCCAGTCTTCTTGGAAGGCTTTCCTCAATATCTTGGGAGTGTTTCGGTGCGATTTCGTGATTTCATGTTGGAGCAGAGGGCCTGGCTCACAATCTCTGGGGCAGTTTACTATGTGCTTGATTTTAGAAACCTGTGACAAATATAGTGTATCTGCACTTAGTTTTTCAAAGCTTACTTTAGGCTTACTTTATATGCATCTTAAGCATACACTGTGCGATTTTCTTTTATTTTAATCGTTTTGCAAACCTCCAGCTCAAACTGTACAACTAAATCGCAGATGTTGACAAGCCAAAGCTCCCGATTTGTGACCCTCCACGGCAAAGCCAGTCGCTTGTCGCAAATTTTCGAAATTGAGTTATTATGTTTTCATGAAAGGGCATAAATCAAGCTTCAAAACGATACCTATATGGAATGAATCGGACGACATATGACTGAGATATCAACATTCAAAGGAGTCGGGTTTCTCCTGTCACGCCAAGTGAGAAACGGAGAAATCTGCCTTTGAAGTTGACTATCGCCGTAGCACTCACAGACGCTCGGTGCGGTCGCGGCTACGTTTGCATTTACGGTAGCCTACGCTGCTTTCACAGCCACACGGATAGCCTACCTGCGTTAGGTTAACTGAACTCGGGAGATGGATTCCGGAGAAATATCTTCACGCTAGTCAACCAGTGGATTTAGCGTAAATATTGAAGTAGAGCGGTCAAAACAGAAACTTTTAACATTCTGCTGGAATTGAATTCCTCACCTCAAGAAAGTCATGTTTTTAGGATGGAAAGGGTAAGTTTTTCAGCCAAATTTATTTACAACAGTACAGTATAGACCTTCCACTGTTTCAAAACAAAACACTAAAAACAAAAAATCCAAAATTTTACCCCATGCAACATAAGCGCTCGTTTTTCTTGAAAACCTCCGTTGCAACAAGTGACTGGTTTTGCCGTGGAGGGTCACATTTATGTGCGCATACTATACCTGGGCCTATGCTCGGATGAGACCTGACTGCTCACACTACACGACACATCGGACTCCCGTACGCGGAACTGTCGCGTCAAAGATGAAAAAGAAGTAGAAGTAGAAAAAGTAGAAGTCGAAGAAGATGCCGAAGAAGCGGGAGAGATGCTAGGCGTATGACGCACGTGCCGGAAATTTTTCTTTGCACACTGAAGCAGAACAATAATTTTAGTCAGATAATAACAACTTGTAGGTTTTTTTTTTTTTTCGACTCAGATTCTTGCTAGTTTGTGTTAAGTGGATGCAAATTTCTTATATGAAAAAAATCACCTACAATTATAGGCCGGCTTAGGAACTTAGGGCAGTTAAGCTACTTCCAGTTCTGTGTTCGCGCAGGCGAAATGAGGGAAACCCCACTGATGTTGAGGTGAGTCAGCTCGTGGCTCTGCTTCAACAGTGCAATATCCTCACGAGGGACGACCAGAATTTCAAACAGGTTTGATTGTCACCCGACCGTACGATTACCGATCGGGAGCTGGGCGTGAGGGGTTAATCGGTGCTGGTTACCCCACGTATACTTCACGACGCACGACAGACGATTAAGCTGAAACTTGGGCCAATCCAAAAAAAATAGTTGCGCAAGTGAAAAATTGGCTGAAAATCGCACAGTGTAAGCCCAGCTTAAGTTGGATATTGACAATGTTATTAATGTGCTCGCCTTACTAACCTCAAGAATGATCTGATTTTAAAACGTAAAAATATGCTGCAAAAACCAATATTATTATTCATTGTTTTATTAGAAGTACACCAAAAAGTAAAACAGGCTTCAAGCAGAAATGCTTGAAGTTGTGGGCTCTGGGAATGAATTTTGACAAATGCACTCAAATGCACTTTAGGTAGATCAGTGACAATCAGTTAAGACAGGTTTCAAAGACGCTACTTTGTACCTTTTATACTTTAAGTACATTTAAGAGCCTATACTTTTTTGCTTGAGTAAACAAGGTGAGTCAGTGCTTCTGCTTTTGCCAGAGTATTTTTCATTTTTTAAAAAGATCCGTACTTCTGCTCGAATATAGACTTGCCACTTTTTGGAAAAAAAAAAAATTGAGATGCAGTCTTTCATCTTGGGACTTGGGATTTTAAACTCGATCTTAATGGTCAACAGTACTTGTTCCTTTAATGATGGGTCAGTTGGTCCAGTAGAGCTGTTATTATTGAGGATTTTGGCTTATCCTCAACACAGCAGTGACACTGACATGGTAGTGTGTGTTGTGCTGCTATAAGTGTTTTAAGACCTTTCCGGGGGTTTTATACCAGAGAGTATTACTGCTAGGTTGATGGGTCGTAAATACTAGAAATATCCAGGCTAGAAGGTTTTGAGGGTCAAAACTGGCTGTTGATGAGCTAGTGGACGATCAGCACAAGCTGGACATGTTAACAGGTGGACTGTAGTCTCTAACCGGACAAGAACAAGGCAGCTGAGTCTATACACACACAGCCTGCAAAATGATTTACAAGTTGCAAGTGAGCACAATAAGGAAGGAGTGGACTTAAAGCTTAAAGACCATTATGACCATTGTGTTTAAGGGTGTGAGCAGAAATCTGCAAACGGAAGTTATTTATGCTGTCTGAAGGTGTGTAAACTTCCTCAGGCACATTTGCGTAAGGCTTAGATTAAATCTGCTAATTTGTCCCCTAAATAATAAAATAGTCTTATCAGTATCTGTTATGGGCCTACAGTCAAAAAAGCAAATCATGATGAACTCTGAGTTTCTTAACCTTTAAGAATCTGGGCTTCAAAGTTGGCAAGTTGCTTAAATTTTCCACTATTTTGACATTTGCACCTGTTTTGAAGTTTCATCCAAACATGGCATAACTTTCTAAATTGTAATTAATTCCCCACATATTGTGTACTCAAACATTATCGCCTGCACTGGATATTTCTTTCCAAACACCGTCAACTCGTATTCTAAGTCACATCATATACAAACAAATATAATGATTGGAGGGTTTGAATACATTCTATTCCGTTCACACTACACACACAGTGAGGAGAAATTTTAATTGCATTCTTGACACCGTGGTCTTCCTGTGGAAGGTGCAGTAGCTGTCAGCCCCGAGGCCTCGGCTTGTTAAACCTGCTCCTATCTGACAGGCTTCTGCTCCTAGTGACAGCTGCTAAGCCCTGGGCCTATTTTTCTCCTCCCTCCCTCCTTTCCTCCCTCTTTCTCTCTCTCTCTCTCTCTCTCTCTCCCTTGCCCTCCTCCCTCTCCTCCGTCTCTTAATACGGTAATTGCGGCGTGTTGTCATCGGCAGTAGGAAGGGAGCGTTTATGGAGGAAGATGCCTCTCATTCCGGGCTACAGGATCAAGTCCGGACAGCGTGCAGATCAGATCAGGCAGATGGACGGACGGATGGATGGATGGACGGAGTAGACAGATGGACAGTCTTGTAGGAAGCCTGTAATTGTTGAGCTATGAGTTGCTTTGTAATAAGTGTGTAGCGTTTGGCTCGGTTTTATGCACTATTCCAAATATTAGAGTTGGACAATTAGCCAAAAAAAAAAAGAAACTGAAATTAGGAAACTCTCCCCAACTTAATTTAGCTCATGTCAGTTTATTAATGCTTTCCTCAATGTGTTGAGTTGAACTGTCTCCTTAAAAAAACTATATCGTCATCACGTTTCTCCTCCCCATCGAATAAAAAAAGTGAAATAATTGTTAATCAGTCATAGGTCTACGTTTGAAATAATCACCAAGTTAAGATGTTAAGTTGTCTTTGTTATTCGTCATATCACTCTGTCCTAGTTCATATTTGACTTGATGGTGATTTAGTAAGAAATAAATTATTATGCATATACATATACTGTACATATACACTTTCATATACATATAAATGTGCGTAAATGAGATTTAATATTCTCCTGATTGTTTGTCATTGTGAACACACCACAATGAAGTGACCTACATTTGACCCATCTGTGAAGGAGCACTGGGCTGGGCAACTAACATGGGCAGTGCCCCCAAGCTTGTGAACGGTACCTTGCTCATGAGTACCTCAGTGGTACCTTTACCAGTCCAGGATTCGAACTGGCGACCTTCCGATCACGGAATGATTTCAATGTGTTTTTGTCATCAGTTAAATTAGAAAAATGCATGCCTTTTTGTGGTTGTGCCTTTATAGCTACTTACTAAGAACTAAGGTTTCAAAAACCTGAGCCTATTTTTAGAGCGTCAGTGAGAGTGTCCAGTCATCGCCGCAAAGTGCTAAGGCTCAGGAGGGTGAAAGGTGAACATTTTTGACACGTCTGGAGTGGACTCGAGTGCCCAGAAGTGACGCATGTTTAAATATGCTACTTGATGTTTGTGCGACTCGCTGTCATGTTTTACACATCAACATGTACAGTAGATAAACACTTGCGGTGAAGACTGAAGAAAAGTCAAAAGTCAAAGTAAACTTTGTCATCTCTACGATGTACGTGTCCATAGAGAGACGAGACGAAGTGACTTTGCAGTAAGAACAATTAAGGCACATAAAGTAAACAAATATATAAATACAAATAAGTCACATAGAATAAGCAAAAAATATATACATAAAATGTAACATTTGTTTTGACATTGGATCTGCATATGATCTGCTGCAGTTAAACATGAGGATTCTAAACAGGCGGTTGTACTATAATGTTCTATAAGACGTAAATATTGTAACAGCAGTCAAGCAGAGACGATTTAATAGTATGTGCGAATAATTTTTCCCAGAATTACAATCACTAATTTGTGCAGTGTTCCAATAATATATGCAAGTATAGCAGCAGCAGTCCAAGTGGAGAGAAATATAATAATGGTTCACAGAATTACAATCACTAGTATGAACTCGCTGTTGCCGTCTTTGTTTTTAGGTTTTGTGAAGTGCGATTCCACAGCAAAATGCATCTTTCTGATGATGAATTTATCATGCTTAATTTTTTATGCTGTGTAGATTTTGTCCACTGAAGTGGAAATGATTTTTCTAATAGTGGCATGTGTGGACGGAAGAAATAAGTGTGTGTGTGTGTGTGTGTGTGTGTGGTTTTATACAGCAAATATAAAACACTTGGTAGGAATGTCATGTTTTCTTTTTCTCTCCTGATCCTAAATTAAACAGTTTTCATTCACTTTCCACTCCCACACACACACAATCTCATTTCCAACTCTAACCTCACTAACCTTCGGAAAGGTTTGCTTTTTTTTTTTCCTTCTAAAGCACATTTTGTGAAAAACTGAAAGCAGAAAAACAACTACAACTGTACAGCATAAACCATAAAAGTGTGTGTGAGTGTGTGTGTGAGAGAGAGAGAGAGAGAGAGAGAGAGAGAGAGAGAGAGAGAGAGGAAAGAAAAAAAAAACATGGCCTCGCTAGATAAGGGCATATATGTCCTCAGTCTTTAATCAGGTGAGTGAAAGAAGATTGTTTTGTCATTCTCTGTATAAGAGGATGGAAGCGAAGGATGGCCTATTTACTAAACATGCCCACACTGGACAAGCCCAGACACACACACACACACACACACTTCTCATGTAACTGCAGGGAGAGTCGATCTTATTTTGTAAAAGAGACTTTTATAAAGGAGACTAAGACAGTTAACACAGCTCAGACAGTCATTTTAACAACCGTATTTTTCCTATATGCATTGCTGAATTCGTTTATGCGTTTTAATGCGTTGTGGGGACCTTTTTGGGCCATTTTGTCACCTAAAATCACTTCTTTTTTTTTTTTTTTGGTATTGTGGGGACATTTGAGAGGTCCCCATGAGGAGAAATGACTTTATAGAAAATGTGCATGTTTTATTTGAGAACCTAAAAGAAGTTAGAAAGGAGCATTTGGTTACCTAGGTTAAGGTTAGGGTTAGGATTAGCTATAGAATTATATTCATCTAGTCATTTTGGGAGTCTGTGAAATGTCCCAACAAAGATAGTTTTACAATTTTGTGTGTGTGTGTGATATATAAACGTATCAAAATCCAAGAAAATGATTCATTTCCCAATGTAATCTTTACAAATGTCCTTATATTCAAAGTGGTCCTCACATATGTGTAACGCAAACAAACACCCGGTCCCCATCATGATACAAGAAACAAGAATCTGTTTAATTTTTCCTTTGAATGCTGTGTGTTTGGAAGATTACAACTGAAGTTTGCAGCAGCAGCTGGTGCTAGGCCACGTTTATTTCCACAACCCGACTAAACTACTTACAGTTTTAGGATTAAGTGACTAAAAGCCTACAGAGTCCCCATGAGGAACCGCATGAGGCTAAACTGCTTAGCATCAGCCTCCTTTGTGTTTTTCACTAACAAACAAGTAGGCAAGGCAAGGCTCGATACAAAAGTGCCCTCAACTGAGAAGGAATGATTTGAATTTAGCATGGAGACACTGAACTCTGCTTAGTTACCTTCTTAGCTCTTTTAGCTTTGTTGGACCGTTGGTGTACAAATTTGCTCACTTTTTTCACGTGCTGCCTCATAACGTACGGAAGCCCATTGGGCAGTGGGCAGCTTTTTAGCCACACTAGCATCTGTGTTTGTATATGAAGCCTTTGGGCCTCGTTCACCAACTGTTCTTACAAAGAAACTGGCCCTTAAAACCTGCTTACACAGTTTTCACTGAGATTCTGACATTCAGTAATATTTTAGTAGGAATGAACAGAATCTGCAACTGCTGATGGAAAGCACATTTAAGCAAATCTTATAGCCTGCATGTTTGGGTGAAATGTAGGCTTATTGAGTTTTCTTTAATTCTGCAGTTATCATATTATTTAAATGTCTTGACTTTTGTAAGAAAAAAAATGCAGAATGAGGCCCATTGTTATCCAGATTTGCCATGACTATCATGACAAAGGAAATGATGCTATAAAATAATGCTAAAGGAGACGTTATGTAGGTGCCTTGTTAGAATGTGTGACCATTTTTGTTCTGCTTCATAAACTTTGTGAATGCTCATTGCTATCCCCCTTAGCTATTTCTAGTGTTCATAGTTGGCCATGTTAGCTGTTTCTAGTCACATTAGCATTTTTGGACAGTTTTGTTCACATATTGACTGGTTTCCTTCTAAGGTTTATTTAGTTATGTCTACCATTTTTAGGCAGAAAACTAATCTGAAGACGCAGTTAGCCACATTAATTATGTCTAGTATGACAAAGACGAAAACGGTGTAATATAGCTAATTAAGATGTGCTTTTCAGTGTTAGCCACATTGATCTCTCTCTATCATGTTAGCCACATTAGCCTATTTTGACATGGTATGATCACAGCCACATTGCTAGCTCGATTAGCTGTTTTCAGTTTTGTCCTTGTTAGGTGCATTAGCATCTTGGCACGGTGTTACAGTTCTGTTCATATTTCATGTGTTTTCCTCATAAAGCATAATAAGCGATGTTTTAGCCACATTTTAAGCCATGTTAGCCTCTGTGCAGGCATTGTTAGCTACTAGTTAGATCTGGCATGACAAAGAGGACAATGCTGTAAAAGGGTGCTGATTAAATTAACAACAGCTGAATGCTAATAGGGACTTGTTTTTTATTACAGTCACATTGGTGTATAAATACCTTGGTAGCCACATTAGTAACTATGGACAGCTGCAGTTGTACTTTTCTAGACAGACTTTGGATAATGCTCCATGTTGTTCATCTTTCATGGTTTTCCCTGATAAGACATAGCTCTTAGTCATCATTAGCTGTCTAAAGTCTACAGTATATTCATTGTTAGCCGTGCTAGTGTCTGTCACGGGTTTCCTCATAAGCTATAATTAGCAGTCTTTTAGCACCTTTGAAGGTATTGCTACATATGTTTCATGACAAAGAGGATGGTTCTATAAAAGGGTGCTAATAAGGCATATTTACGTTAACATTTAAGCTGAAGCATTTAGCTGAAGCCCTTATCCTAAGTGGCATATAACTTTACTTTGCAGTCCATGCATGTTCTTTAATTTGTAAAGCTAGGCTTAAATCAACATTTGTCATCCAGCTAACTTACACACCTTAACAAACCCTGTTGGAGAAAAGTTAGAAGTTAGTGCGCCGACAACAGGAGTACATGCTAGTGGATTAGTGTTTTTAGCAAAAACAAAGTAAACAATACTCCTTGAAGAGATGACTCATGTATATGTTTTTGCCCTTTTTTGCCTGTGCTCTCTGTTAGCCTCATAAGCCATTGTTAACCACATAGGCATCTCAAAGGAAGCTACAAGCCCAAGTGTGAAGAGCAAAACATGAAATATCCATACCAATTAGCGTTGCAATAGTTTTATTGGGCCACTCCACACATTTGCTCACGTTCAGCTAAATATGTGCTAGCTAAACATTGAAATGGCTGAATAGACATGCGAATGCTCCATACTTTCGCTTCCCTCAACTGGCAAGTCTTTGAGGTGATAATGTTTGTACTTCAGCATGTTTATTTGAGACTTGGCTTGGCATGTGCTGAACATGGCCCAAGCAAAAGTTTGAGTTACAAATTTACAGAAAATTTAAACTGCTCTAGTATGTCATTTTGGTAACCAAGTCAAATTATCAGAGCAACGGAATACACAAGAAGCCTTCTACATTTGTTGAACCCTTTAGCAGAACCTCTTAGCTTGCCTCCATCTCTGTCTATCTTTTGCTTCACCCCAGTCGTCTTCATGATCTTTAGCTCCCACTGTAAGGTTCTCTGCCACATCAGTACTGTTCTGCCTCTCTTTCCTTGGGTGGTCCAGTAAAGGGCAAGGTAAATGTGGTACAGGTTTGTTCTACATACAAGGTGTGCCCAATCCACCTCCACTTCCTGTCCTGGAAGGCATTGGCTATGGGCATCTGTTTGATTTGTTGCTAGGGCTCTGGCTATCTGATGGGCAGGGTTTTGCCAAGACAGGTGTTGATTGAAGACCTGTAGCTTGTTGTCTAATGACCTAGTCATAGGTGGGACTGTGAACTCTCATCATCAAATCCATAAGGTGACATGGGTATCTCCAAACACTAGAACAGAGAACCAGACTGATCATCTATCCATATCCAGAGGGTGGAGAAGAACACTTCTAGGCGTCAGAGCTTAGGAGGAGCTAATGTTGGAACTCACCACTTTCTTCTTGTGGGGAAGTTCAGAGTCAAGATCCAGAGCATCCAGAGGACTGGGCTGCAGAGAAATCCAAAGTTTGACACAGAATGACCAATGTTTAGAGCCATTTTGTAAAAAACACTTATTGCCCTTATTCTGTATGGCAAAGATGGCAAATCTGTCAACAACCATACAAAAATACAAACATACAAAAGCTTTTTCTATGCTAAATGAGAGTTCACAAGTATGTGGAATTTGTATGTTTATTTGAGCTTTTACCTGCCCTACTCTCAACATGTGCTAGGTAAAATTATTAGCATAATTCAGAAGTAGAACCTTTACGATGCAAATTATCAGTTAGTGTGGAATGTTTTTCTAGTGACAGGAGTTACCAAATTATTCTGAGAACAGTAGAAAATGGAAGGGACTTTGTATTTTCTATTTTCGGACCATTCAGCGAAGCTCTTAACCCTAAGCACCCCAATAAGCCCTTCATAACCTTACTGAGTTTTAAGGTTACAGACAACTTTTCGTACAACAAATATACCAGTTTTCCCAGCTTAAATAGATTTTAATGAGCTCTAGTATGATTGAGTTTTAGAACTATTCTGTAAAACTAATTATTGATCTTTTGTCGTGTCAAATCTGACGCACAAAATTTGAATTCAGCGTATGATCTACTTTTATAACTGTGTTTAAAAGACCTCCACTTGTTCTAGCAGAGAAATAATTCATAAAAAGGCCTTAGTTTTTGATACACAAAGATACGCTGATCATTTCGATGTTTGCATGGACGGTGAAGTAGCATAATGTTCTATTTGAATAGTTGAGAAGTTAAACGTTTCTGGCACACCGCAAGTCTGCTAAAATAAAAAAAGGATGGAAAGCAGAAAAAGAGGGGAAAAAAACAAGGATACCAGAGGTTTTCCTACAGTAAAGGAACGGAAAGGAGAATGTGGTCAGTAGTTGATGGGATTTATCCAGGCCAGCTGTGTGTGTTTGTGTGTGTATGGATCCCTTCGGCTTCTTGTTTTAATGGCTGTGGTTAAGCTGCGGCATAATTAAGGCTAATTTGCAGCGCCCAGCACCGGAAGTTCCGACATCAAGGTTTGTCAAACTCCGGGCCCAGAGGGCCACAACGTTTACCGCTTTCGCTGCTTTGTTTTGTTTTTTTCCGGAATTAGCCAGCATGCACGGATTCAAATTCATGGGGCCCTCTCACCAGATTCTACACAGTTACATCCGTGCTTTTTGGGAGATTGCTACTTTAACCTCTTAAGTAGGTCCCACTGAGGTGGGATTATTCAATTACTGTTACGTAATGTATTTTTTTTCTTTTCTAAATTATGGGAATGGAATAAATCGGTAGATCAAAAGTTGTTAAAGCTGTATGTGAATTCTTCTGAATTTGTACTAACTCTAGACTCCAGGCATTTGAGTTTAGAGAGACGTATCACCCCTTGATTGTCCGTGTCCTTGAAAAAGTGGAACTTTTTAAAAAAAATTGAATTTGAATATCGTTTTTGCTGGGTCCCTGGTCTTGTAGGTCTCAGTGGTAATTAGAAGGCAGATTGTGCTGCTCAAAGAGCCTTCACTGAATGTCAAAGTCCTGCCTCAGATCTTAAACATGCACCGAGTTCTTCTACCTCTGATATGTGGCAGTCTGAATGGGATAAATGTATTAATAACTAACTACATGAAATAAGTCCTTCTGTTAAAAAAAAGGAGATTAAGATAGGACATTCAAGACTCACCTATGGCTTTTATTTTGATTGGCGATGAACCTTCTCTATGCCATTTTTCTAATGTGCCTATGTCAATAAAGCAGATATTATTTTCTTTCTCTGCCCTGCGAACCAAAAGACAGCATTTCTCTAGGCAAAGTACTACAGCTGATGCTTTTATTAAGGTCCCACTTTTGAAAGTTTTGGACGTTTTAGCTAGAAACCTGTTTCAATTATTTGGTTCTTTATTTTATTTGTGTAATTCATAGTGGCTAATATAGCATCAGCATTAAACAAACAAAAGCTGTATTTGTTCATTTAGTATCAAAATTCCTCAGCCCTTCTTGACCCATCATAACACCTTTTAAGCTGTTTACGTTTCTAGAATTGTCTCTGCTGCTGCACAACAGACCTCTGCAGTGACGTTAATATCGGTCAGCTTTGCTGCATTGTAAATGGATCCGTGGGTTACGCGGCATTCTTGTTGCACTGGTTTGACTGGGATTTTATATACATGCATAAAATCAAGTTCTTGAAAAAATGAGTAGCTATGGGGTCCCCCTCCGAGTCTTGGTTCCTCTCAAGGCTTCTTCCTACTAGAGGGAGTTTTTCCTTGCCACTGTCGCCTCAGGCTTGCTTGTTGGGGGGTTTAGGCCGGTTATATGTAAAGTGTTTTGTGACAATGACTCTTGTTAAGAGCGCTATAGAAATAAATTTGAATTTGAATTTGAACCTAGCGCAATATACCATGCATTTTTAGTTGATGAATACAAATTCAAAGCTTGAAACATTAAAATATTAAACAGTAATTACTGCCAGTTGGCATGAGGAGAGGCACGTTGCTGACCCTGGAACAGCCAAAAAGAGAAAAGTGACCAGTTGTAATTCAGGAGCGGTAAAGTGGGAGAGCAAAGGGGCCCAGCGAACACAGGGTTTAGGTCCTCCAAGAGGGGGCTGGGGGGCCGCTGAAGGGAGAGAGTGGAGTGTGTGAGTATGTGGAATGCCTTCACGTTCGCAAACAAAATGCCTTTTCAAGGGCCGTGTTTGAGCTGACAGTTTATCCTGGTGCGAGCAGTAAGTGTACTCAAACACACGCACGCACACACGCGCGTGTACAGTAAGCATGTATATGTGGTGCTCCTGTAAGGTGAGAGCGCGTGTGCAGTTAGTAGTTGGAGTTGTCCGTTAAAACCTTTATAAATACACCCGGCTAGCTAGATGTGTTTATTTGCTCAAGTATTTGTGTGTGTTTCTTTGTATCTGTGCGCGCGCACTTGTTGCATGGAAACGCCACGAACTCCAAATACTCTCAGTCCGATCGCACACATGCACGTACGCAGTTCCTCTAGCACCGATAGTTTTTTTTTTTTTTTTTCCATGTCTCTGCCGACGGATGACTTCATCTGGTGATCGATGGCCACCCCGTACAATTGCTTATACTTCCCTGCTGTTTATAAGCGGCATACACACCTCGTATAAGTGGCATACACACTCGTCCGGCGTGTCATCCTACGGAGGGAGGAAGAGGAAAGACGGTGTCTCCCAAACATCTGCACAACACCTGTCACCCGGTCTCGGGGCCCCCAGTACGCAACCGGCAAGGGGTTTTTAATTTGCGCCTTGTGGTCGGTGCTGTGTGGGGTTAGCGTTCCTACGTAATATGTTGTTTACTGTTGCTGTGATCGACTTCCAAACAAACCCGCGTCCCCCTTTTTTCGCTCATCCGGGGTTTGGGAAAGTAGGAGGTTTGTTTTTGAGCTTGTCTTCCTCTTTGTCTTCGTTGCAGAACGTTTGCATGCTTGCAGGATTGTTGGAAGACCTTTCTAGAACTGTGGTTTGACTCTGGAGGGGTTTCTGGATGCTTATCTGACAATTTTAGATTTTTTTTGGACTTTTCATCCGCAAAGATAAAACTTCAGCACAACAATTTAAAAAAAAATCAAGGCATTGTGTGGCAAGAAGACAGGTGAACCCTAAAAATTCTGGTTGCAGTACAAAAGTGAAATGCCATTTTCTGGAGTTTCGAATCTGCCTGGCTTTCTACTTGGGGCCTGTGTTTTTCTCTGGACTGTGAGACAGACTGAGAGAGAGGGGAGGAGAGGAGGGAGGGAAAGGAAGGCAGAGAGACAAAAACGGCAAGAGGAATGGAGTGATCTGGCCTCTTGCCAAAGCGGATCCTCATGCCTTATTAACATAGCTGGGTAAACGTGTGCCAACGATTGCTGCGGCTACCAGAGTTTATTCATCATACATACAGACTCGACCAAATTCATCTCTCTCGTTTGACAGCAGTTTCATCTCGTTTCATCTCTTTCTCTGGTTTGACAGCAGATACTGCAGGTATCGTAAATAATTTCTCCATATCTATCAAGCTCTTTTGCAAACTCAAATACACATTTATATGGAAACTTTGAAGCTGTATAATGCATCTGGAACCTTTCCGGCTGGAATGTTGCATCTGGAACTAGTGTAATCACTGAGACACGGTCAGATTTGGGTAGACTCATTCACCTTAGGCTCTCAGGTATTTCCCAGTACTCTCAAAAACGTGTTAAATGTCTTTTAGTCTCCTAAATGCTTTTTGACACTAATTCAGTCTCCCAGAGATGTCACAGAGACGTCCTTCAGTCTCGGGTATGTCTGCAGTCCTCCATAGGCATCCCGGAGATGATCCCCAGATTGTCTTTCCATTCTCTTAGAGAAGTTTCCTTTATCCTAGAAAAGGCCTTAAGCTCCCAGAGATGTCCCCAAGGTATCTACACTCCTTCAGAGACATCCCTCATTTCACACACAGTTGTCCTCCAGTCTACGGTGTTCCCACACTCCTCCAGAGACTCATGCCACTCTTCCAGAGAATTCTGCTAACTTCCACAGTTGTCCTCCAGTATCCATGGTGTTGCAAGACTCCAAACTCCCAGAGATATCCACCAGAGACACCCGCCATGATCCCAAAGAAGTCTGAGAGCTCCCAGACACATCCTCCAGGCTCAAATGTGTCCCCGCACTCCCGGACACATCCTCCAGGCTCAAATGTGTCCCTCACCCCCAGAGACATCTTCCAGTTTTAGAGAGCTGCCCCTCACCCCAGAGACACATCCTCCAGCCTGAAATGTGTTCCTCACTCCCCAGACATCCCTCCTGGTCTAAAATTGTCTCCTCAGTCCCAGACATCCTCCAGTCTCAAATGTGTCCCCACACTGCCAGAAGACATCCTCCAGTCTCAAATGTGTCCCCTCACCCCAGAGACATCCCTCCAGGCTCAAGCTGCCCCTCACCCCAGAGACATCTTCCAGTCTCCAACAGGCCCTCTCACCCTAGAGACTCTGCACACCCAGAGGGCACTCCCCTAGTTCCAGGCGCCTTTCACACTCGCAGACACAATCTCTCAGAAATGTCTCTTGCATTACCAGAGAGGTCCCCCAGCATCCCAGCTGTCCTGCACTCCTAGAGTGGTCTCCCCAATCTCAGAGGGTGTCACACAGACTGCCAGAGATTTCACAGTCTCTGACGTGTCACCACATCTCCAGAGATGTTCCTAGACACTTCCACTCAGTTGCAGAGAGTTGTTGTCCAATGTGAGTTTTCTCCACACACCCAAAAAATATCCCCTAGAAACTCTAGCCACAGTCCCAAGGACATTCTAGTCCCGTACAACTATTCAAGGTGTCTCTACATTCCCCGAGATGTCCCCCCAGTGTCCAAGGTGTCCCCGCAGTCTGTGAAGTGGCTCTGCACATTCAGAAATGTTCTCCTGTCCCCCAGAGGCTCCTGCCACACTGCCAAAGAAGCCCCTATGACCTCTCCTAGATATCCTCCAGTCTCCATTTTGTCCCCACACTCCCAGAGACATTCCCCAGCCCTCAAAGACCCTTCTACTCTCCTGTAAACTGAACCTTGCTGAAATTAAAGCTTCCTTTCGTTAGGATTCCAGAGCATGTTCAACATGCCTTGAGTCAGATTAATTTAAAAACGTAAAAAGCATTTAAGCATTGCAGTTTGTAAGAGTGTTTAGTTAAAAACTTCAGATTTGGCAGCCTTTAAGGATAACAAAGTAACAAATAAAATTAAAAAAATAGTGTGCATGATTCAGATATGAACATTTGCTTTACGGATACAGTTACTAGCTTTCTTCTTCCAATTGTCATTGATCATTTATTGCTAATATTGGTTTTAATATTGTTGTTGCCTGCCCAGGGTTGGTCCTCGCCTTGGCGCCCATAGTTCCCGAGATAGGCTCCGGTCCCCACGATTCTAATAGGGATTATGTCTGATAATGAACGAATGTACAAATATTGTTGTTACGTTTGCTGTGAACTTATTCTGTCCCCAGATCAAACCACAAATATCAGCTTTTGGCCTCTCTAACAGCCTCGAAGTGAGGGCTACATCCACTCTATATTTCCAGAAACATGATGCCCTACATGCTTGCAGGTATGCACACACACACACACACATTCCTCACTCACTCTCTCGCTATAATTCTCCCTGCGGATTACGCAATCGCAGGCCCGCTCTGCCATGCCTACTTTTGGACCTTAGGGGAACACCACACACACACGCCCTACACACACCACGGGCATGAGTCACATCCGAATATGAGCGGAACGAAGGAGAGAAGGAAGGAGAGAGAGAAAACAAGTGATGAACTCCAGGCACCCTTGCAAGCCCAAGCTTCTCTCTCTCTCCTCTTTTCTGTCTCTCATCTCCTCAGCTTTCTTCTCTTGCATAATCATTTGGGTCTCTCTGGTCCAGAGGAAGCCATTTATCTCTTCCATGACACTGAGAAAAAAGAAGGGACAAAGGAAAACAAGATAGCACAAACGTGTGTATTGTACGCACTAACCAAGGTCACAGGTCAGGTCCGATGGTTAAAATCAGCACTTGCTTCAGCGATTTCGGAAGAAGTTGTGCAGTGCCAATCTCGGGTCTTCAACGAGTTTACCAGTTGAGGTTTAGTTGCGGCCTTAAAACCAGACCGTTCCCAGAGGCGCATTCCCACGCGCTGCTGGTCGCCAAAACTGGTTTTGTAGGCTAAAAATAGTTACCTGTAATTACTCTGAATAATTTTTGGGAGGACGGGGGCGGCTGGCACGCTTCGAGAAGACTTAAAGCCTATGTTAATTTGTGGTGAGGGCGCACTGCCATGCCCCGGCCCTGTGCTAGAATACGGTGCGTTCTTCCACCGCTTGATAACTTAGTCCTAAGTCTCTCATGAAATGGCGTTTAATCTGAACCAGATAGGCTGAATTTAAAACGCATTTGTAAAACGCTTTGTGATCTGTTCTTTTTAGAAGCACAGTAGGCCTAAACAGAGCTGGAGTCTGACTTCAGGGACGTGTGTGTGTGTGTGTGTGTGGCAGTCTCGTAAAAAAAAAAAGTCTTGAGGATCCAAGATCGGATTTTCTAGCTGGGACGGGCCTAAACACAGCCGGAATGCGACTTCGGAGCGGAACTTGGTGCTTGGAGATGTTTTGTAAGAGGCCTGGGACTGTTGTGCTTGATATCGAGGCCTCCTCAGCAGATGTGAGGATGAGGAGGGGGGATAGGGGTGTGTGTGTGTATATGCATGCACACTGTTGTTGTTAGCAGCTGCTGCTGGGCAGAGGTTTCTTTAGGTCCCCATGGTAGTGATGTGAGTCTCCTCTCATCCCCCCCCCCACCCCTTCTCTCACACACAGCATCTCTTTTTCTTGTGTCTCTCTAAATTCCTTCTCTTTTAGTTAGCTAAGGAATGCTGCCACAATAAAATTCATATTGCAATCTTAGTTTCAGGAGACTATATTTCCAGAGTTTGAAACGTTCATAAAGGTTAGAATGAATGTGTTAAATGAGACTTATTTAGGTATTGATAAAGGATTGCAAAGAATCTCAAAATGGTCCACAAACACTTTTTTTAAACTGCTAGTAACTGAAATATCAATCAGTGAGCCTCTTTTTATTTACAGTGTCAAATATTGTATGTCAAATGTGTTTGTCTTGCAAACATTAATACAAATTTTGTATCATGCCTGCTCTGTTTCTTTTTATTCTGCCTCTCTGGAATTGCTTCTTTTTCTTTTAAGGGTGGAATAATCCCACAACAAAATTTGTATTGAAATTTGGGTTTTTGGTGCTGTATCTGCACAATATGATCCAACATAAAAACTAAGAATGTTTAGGTTTTTTCCCCGATATTCTTATCAATGCATTGCAAAATTAATTAAAAAGCCTTAAATTAGTAGCTTAAACATCATCCTGTGTGACTTTTTACATGAAGCCCAATGTCAAAAATATTGTATTATGAGTTATTCAAGACAAGAATATTTTGTCTCATGCTTGCTTTCTGCCTCTTCTCCCTCCCTCTGTCTCTCTCTCTCCTTCCTCCCTCTCTCTCAGATAACTGCAGTATGCCGCGAGGCAGCACTCTTCGCCCTTCAGGAGGACATTAAAGCGGAACGTATCTGCGGACAACATTTCGATCGGGCCCTAGCCACGGTTAAACCTCGGGTCCCTGACTCCCTCATCCGATCCTACCTCCATTACCAGCAACAGCAGGAGGGTTTCAGGCTCTTCCCGACCCCCTGACCCATACCCGGGGAACACCCCAGGGAACGAATTGGAACACCCCCTCCTTTTGTCTGAACTCTCTTCTCCCTTCGTGTCTCATTCCCACATCAGTAAATTAAACAAACACTTGTTTTCCTTTAAAAAAAAAACCCTCCAATCCCTTGTCGTTAAATTATTTTACGTGAAAAGGTGGGGGGAAGTGCATCTCGGAGCCACACGGCCATCCGGACCCCGGCGAACGGATTACGGGCCCTATAAAAGTTTTATTTCATCACAAATAGGGAGTTTTATTGCGCCTCGCTTTTTTGCCTTTTATTAATTTATGGTCCTGGGAGACGCACAAAGCAGCTTTTGGAAGGAGTCTTAAAAATACTGCTGATTTAAAAAAAGAATAATGAAAAATTAAAAAGGGAAGGATTTTTAAATCTTTCCCAAAAGGTCTATTGTTTATTGGTCGAATTTAACTAAGATTTGACTTTAATTGTAATGTTTTTTTTTTCTTCCAAAAAAAACACAAACAAACAAACCACCCTGTGGTTTAAAAGCTTTTTAAATATCACAACCTAAATCCTTCAACAAATGGAACACTAATTAACACTTAAAATTGAGGGCAAGAAAAGTGATTGGAAGGAAACATTTTAATCTTTCCAAACCAGCTTAATGTTTTTGGTCAAATTTAGCCAAGTTTGGAAGGAAGCTGGGTGATGTCAATTTTAATAGAACGTTTTTTAACCTCCCATTTTTTTTCTCACCCCATCTGTGCAAAACTGTTGTTGTTTTTTTTTTTTTAAACATCACCACCTAAATCCCCCCTGACAAAAGAAGCGCGTTTAACGCTTCGGGATTATTGAAGGGGAAGTTGGAAGCGGCGTTGAGGAGGTCGCGCGGCTACACATTTTTCCATTTGAATGGGATAAATTGACTTTGTATTGAACTTCCCCTTTTCTCATGGATCCGGATGTAGCGCATCCGCGTCGGGCGACGTGAGCGCGCAGTCACGCGCGGGGGGAAGGGCGGCTCGCGCGGGGCCCCCTCGCGCTCTTAAGGTCGCTCTCTAACCACCAGCAACCTACAACTTGTCAGTCCGACTGTTAAAATAATGCGTATAACATTCGGCCCGTATTCTACTAAATCCATTAAAAAAATTACACTTGCTGCATTTACCGAAAATGCCCTGGACGTGCCAGGTGGTTTTAGCATCAAGTTAAATACTTTTTACTGCGTGAGATTGAAATTAAAGGAGCCGAATTTCCTGGTGGGAACTGAAGACGTGCAGAGGTTAATAATGATCAGGTCAATCCAGCGCTGACTTCCTCCGCCCCTCCCCCCAGTTTAGGGGAGAACGGAAAAGACCCCGAGTTTATTGCGCCGTTAAAAAACGAGAGACGAGCGAATGAGCCGCTCCACCTTAAGCGCTGCACACATATCCATCGCCCCGCCCCTCGCATCTGCCAATGAATTAAGAGCGGATGCGATGGATCCTCTTTCAGTGCCTTCAATGGCCAATGGGAGTCGTCGCTCGGGCAAACACTAAAAGCCAGCGCCTCCATTCATTTAGTATTCGACTCGCAGCGCCGACGAGTGTGTGTGTGTGCGGTGCATGCGTGCGTGGTGCGTGCTGGATTGGATGTGTGTGTATATGTGCAAGTGTGTGTGCGTGCGTGCGTACGTACATACGGGGGACCGCCTTTGCTTTTCCAGCGTTTCACGCAGCGGAAAAAAGAGACACACAGAATCCGCCGCCCGAAACCCACGCGAACACGACGGACTTAAAAGGTTTTAACCTGGATGTATACGACTGAGGAGACGCAGCGCGACGGATTTTTGTTGCCTTTGGTGCATTTAATACGCGGCTTGCTTATTTACGGGGCCTTTTCGCTTCGCCGTGTCGAGTGCGCGAGAGTTCGAGCGTCAAACTCGTGGATTTTAAAGTGCTTTTTGCTCCCTCTGTCTGACCACAACGGATTAGTTAATCAAGTTTTTGCACCGTATATATGGATATACAACTGGGGCTGGTGGGCGATAAATAAATGTGCACGTAAGATCGAGTTTTGATTTTGTTTTCTCTCCGATTTGGATGGATGTTTGGAACATCGGCTGATGGATTCAACGTTATGGATGATTGTGTATAGGTGCGTATGAAATAACTTATTGCTTGTTTCTCTGCAGTTGTAACTTTTTGCGTGCATGTGTCAAGATGTAATAGTAATTACGCAGTTGTTAGTAGTGCGTAAATAATACTATACATTATATATATTTCATGTTTTAACTTAAATGTTTTTGTGTTTACTTTATATATGGGGTTCTGATTATATACTGCTAGCGTATGTAGTATTATTTTGCATTAAAAGAGATTAATAAATAAATGTACACTTACTAAGTCCGAGTGTACGTGTACCATACTGCGTAATATCTGGATAGAATTTCTAAATATATGCGTAATGTAGTGTCGTTGTACGATACTTTATGTATATATTATATATGTTGTGCAAAACTAGAGTTTTGTTTTCTATGGAAATCTTTCCTCAACTCGGGCCGCGCGCCGTAACCGATAAGCGCCTGGAGCACGAGGGTTGCAGCGCGTCCCTCGCGCCGTTCCGTTTATTTTCGCTGTTTTCTCGTGGCGTCCCAGCGGAGTCGGACTCCGTTGATGAAACTCGCGGCTCCCGGGGATCGGACCCCGGGAAAGCGGCGGGTTTGATCGCCAGGGTCCCGCTCCCCTGCGGTAACTAACAAACACCCCTCCCCCACCGGACTTGTTTTCATTCATAAGTTCGTTCTCTCTCTCTCTCTCCCTCTCTCTCTCTCTCTCTCTCTTTCTCCCTCCCTCCCTCTCTCTCCCCCCTCTCCCTCCCTCTACCCCTTCTCCCTCCCTCCTTCTCTTCCTCTCCGGCTCATCCCTGTTCTGTGTTGATTAATGGCTTCCACCAGTCGCTTTTTTTTTTGCGGCTCGCGGACGCTGATCTCACAAAGCCACCATTCACGCCAATAGATCCGCAAAAGAAAAACAGCCTCATCCCTCCTTACTTGTCTCGCAGATCCAGGCGTTTACGCAAATCTCACTTTCGACCCCTTCAAATGTAGGCAAACTTTGTGACTGCTGTTTCTTTGGTGACCCAACTGAAGTCAATTCGCTTCTGATTTTTTGTTGGCCAATATACATTTGCTAATTCGCATTAAACTTGAGTTAGTCAGTGTGACTTGTTTACAGCCTTTATCCAACTTTTACAAGTCGTGATGGTCCTACCTTTTGTACACCTTGTTCCCCCAAACACTACACAAATGCGTAACTGGTAAATAATAACGCGGGTAATCACTCAAACGCGTCGCGTAAACTCTGGCTTTTCACACGCAAAAAAAAAAAAAAAAAACTCGTTTAATTCGCACATTCGCTCGCTGTAAAGTATGATGTTTAGTGGAGGAATCGGCGGTGCACCGTGTTGCTGATCTGCATTTCAATGCGACCCCGCCATACACATGCAGATCGGGACGGGAAGTTGTTTGCGCCCCCCGATTCAGCTGTATGCGTATTCAGGACGCCACAAAAAGTGTCGGTAATATTTAACCCTCTCCGGGGGTTAAACGGAGCTGGGGTGCCTGGGAAGCGCCTGATGGCGGTCGGGTCAATCGATTTTTTGCGGTAATTATTGTTAGATTTAACTTTTTTTTTTTTTTTAAGTGAGATTAGCGGGTTTAAGTAGGTTTGAAGCGGTTATGCGCAGCACGTGCGCAGCCGCGAAGGACTTGAATCATTAGAGGTAAATAATATCCACACGGTTTACCTTACGGGTTTTTTGGATGCGTACGACTATTAGGGTTCATTCTTGCGAGTGTCTTGTCTTCTTTCGCATAAGTTTGTGAACACTCAAGTTATGAAAACTTGAGTTTTTGTGAAAACGTTTGTCAAACTCGAGTATTTCTGTTCTGTTCTTTTAATGTACACACTCTTCAGAACAGCCGGGGTACATCTCAGTACATGTTGTACTTGTATAACTTTGTATGTTACAGAAAATCTTGCAATCTTGAAATTAAACAAGTCTGTTCATCCTCTCAGGTCCATCCGATGAGACTGGGCTCCGCGCTTGCACCGGGAGTTGTTGATCGCGTCAGATGGATCGTCGCGGCTACCGCCTTGGCGCTGGCTCCGTGGTGGTGACCCGGGAGCCGGTGGCCGGCGAGCGTCCGGCCGACCTGGACGTCCCGTCGGGGGCCATCCTCTCACTGGAGCAGATCCGAGCCATCCGCTCCTCCAACGAGTACACGGAAGGGCCGGCGGTGACGGCAGCCCGCAGACCCACCCCAGCCCCCCGGGCACCGCCTCGCGCCCCCACTGAGAAACAGCACGAGAGGACTCACGAGGTCATCCTCGTCAACGTTAACAACAACAACTACGAGGCACGGCCTGTCTCTGGACGCCCGCCCGCCTTGAGCCGCTCCACCAGCATGGGCAGCTCCGGCAGCAGCGGGAGCGCCTCATCTGAACAGGGGTTGCTGCTGGCCCCGTCGCCGCCCTCGCGCCACCATCACCATAACAACCATCAGCAGCAGCAGCAGCAGCGGCACCATCACAGGGCGGAGCGGCCTGTCCGGACTCAACCCAAATCCATGAGCTCACCTACTCAGCCCTTGCTGCCTGTTGACACTCCTCTAAAAAATAAGCCGGCGGGTTCTCCGCTGCAGTCAACAACGGGCAAAGGCAGCGACCTGTCGCCCTCCTCACCACACCAGTTCATCTGCGAGCGCTGCGGCAAGTGCAAGTGTGCCGAGTGCACTGCACCCCGGTCGCTGCCGGCCTGCCTGGCCTGCGACGGCCAGTGCCTGTGCTCGGCTGAAAATGTGGTGGAACATGGCACATGCATGTGCCTGGTCAAGGGCCTCTTCTACCACTGCTCCGGGGACGATGATGATGGTGACTCGTGCGCTGACCGGCCGTGCTCGCTGTCACGCCCACGCTGCTTGCCCCGCTTCCTGTGCATGGGCTTGATGGCTCCTTTCTTCCCGTGCCTACTGTGCTACCCGCCGGCTAAAGCCTGCTTGCGTGGGTGCCAGGACTGCCACGACCGCCTGCACAGGCCCGGCTGCCGCTGCAAAAACTCCAACACCGTATACTGCAAGCTGCAGCACTGGGACCAGGCCCACGGACACGGACTCGGACAGGGCAAGCCGTCCTGAGGCCTTCCCCAAAAACTTCTCCACCAACAGATTCAAGTCCTCGAGTCCCCTCGGGTTAAGACGGCCCAAAGCGGGCACACACTCACACTGCAACCCCAAACCCCCCTATCCCCTCAACTTTACTCAAAAAAGGAAAAAAACAACCCCCATGATCTGGGAGGTAGAGGACGGAGAACAACACCTGCCTCGTCGGGACTGTTCCGGGAGACGGCTCCCCTTCTTTCTCACCCGGGTCTGCTGCTAGGAGAAAGAAGAAATTGAAACCACTCTTTTTTTTTTTTGGTCTACTTTTTTTGCTTTCCCTTTCCGTTGTTGGACGGAAAGTTTTGGGGTTTTAACAAACCAGTGTTTGCCTTAACTGACTGGGTCTGTTCGGCTACACTTAACAGAGAGAGAAAGATAAAGGGATAGAGAAAGAGAGAGGGACGACTGGTGCTACGGGTTTCATGAGGGGAAAGCGAACGGCCTCCTACCAAAATCTGTGAAGGACTATCTGGACAGACCATAATATGTAGCTGTGACCAGATCTCCATAGCAACCTGGTATTGTTCGAACTGGGTTCCTGTGCCCCCGGTTGCCATGGGAACGACCCTCCCCTCTTATAGTATTTCCCCTTCCCTCCCTCCCCTCCTTTTTTTGCCCTGTTCTCAGTGGCATTCTGGACAGAATTCCGGACGGATGTCTTTCCTTCACTCCAAACACTTACTCGAAATACTACCGTGGCATTTTGACTTTATTATTATTTCCCCCTCCCACTTCTTCCTTCTCCTTACTCATATTTTTGTAAATCGTACGTTCAAATACACCAGAGGAATTCCGGCTATTTTTTAAAAAAGAGAAAATGTCTTGTTAAAAACATTTTTTGTCATTGTAAAAAAAAATATTTATTAAGTGAAGCTCTATTATTTTATGATATTTATTGCAAAAGACAGTCTTAGATTTACTCATGTCTGAATATAACAAAGTATCAATACTGAAAAATTAAAGGGTGACTCAAAAGAAATGCTATGCTAACTTTACTGCAGAAATATATTAATTAACGACAAAAACCAGTCTTGTGTCTTCTTTACCTCAGGAGTGTGTGTGGACGTGAGAGAGAGAGACTCTGTGTGTGTTCTTTGATAAAAGATACAAAAGTTTCCTCACTTCTTTTCATGTTTTTTTTTAATACAGCTCCAAATCTCCATGTGTTTATTGGTACAGGGGTGTGGGTGTTTGTGTGTGAGGGGAAATTGGAGTCATCTGCTCTTAGCCACCTGTGTAACAGTCATAAAGTCTTATCGTCTCCTCAGGCTTTTTATTGCGTAGTTCCTGATGCTCCAGACTGTGACCCAGAGAACCTTTAAACCACACACAGCCCTCGCCACACTGGAGAATATCTGAAAGACGTTGAAATCGTTTTTGGCTTTAAAAAAAATGTCTCCACCGAGCAAGATTCCGGGAAGAAGGAAAAAATACGACGCTCCCCAAACGCTTCAAAACAGAATACTGGTAATTTTGTCACGTCGTCATGAGTTTACGATTTCGACATTAAATACCGTTTAAATGCGCCTTTAAACGTTAGTTTCAATCTGGTCGGCGACTCTTATTATAACTCTCTAATTACGCCTCAGTTCCGATCTCGGGTCAGTATTTAATCTCGCGCACGCAAGGCGATCTATATTGAGACGTAGCTGTGTTTCCCCAATTACGCGTTAATACTGATCTCGAGTCGGTCGCAAAGTAGCGAGACCTTAAGTTTTGATCTAACCACCTTAAAATAAAGCGTTAATACTGATCTCCAGACTCACTCCCCGCTTAAAACTCACACAAAAGTCGCTTTTAATGATCTCGCCACACAACTTACTAAATCTGAATTCCACAAATAAAAGGTAACAAGCAACATGGTAAACATGTAATGATTTTTTTAAGCTGTCAACTATAAATCGAACCTTGTAACACAGACTGTGGAAAAAAGTTTCAGAAAAGCACCTTTACTGCATATATTTGTGCACTTTCAAGTGTTGACAAGTCATAATCTGTGCGTATTAAACACCTTTTTGAGAGTTTTAGCCCCATTAGCATGGCTAAAGTGTATATATTTCAGAGAGTTATTACCTATAAACTATATGGTGGTTAGCTAAGTTAAGCAACAGGTCTGAGTCTGGTTAAGGTTTAAGTTTAAGCGATTAAGTAAAACTTTTTTTCCCCCTACAACTGTAATGTGTCTGAGAGACAGGAAAGGGTTTTTTGAAACACTCAGCTTTGTGGTTTTTTTGTGAGGCCTAGCTGACGGGTTTGACCCCCAGATTAGTGTGAGGAATTTGTGTTTTACAACGAGATTGTTTTAGTGGCGCAGCAGATAACAGGAGCGAAACGGCCCTGTTCCAAATGGAGTGTGCGTGTTTTCTTTCCCTGCAGGAATGCACCCTTTGTCTCAGTCAAAAGGCTTTTGTGTGATTTCTGGGTGTATTTCCTCTCACCTTGTGGAGTTGCGAGGAACCATTTGGCTTCTACAGAGGTACACCAGAATTACACACCTCTCTCTCTTTCCCTCTCTCTATCTGTTCCTCTTTTTCTCAGTTTAAAGACCAAATGCGACCCAAACACACGCACAAACCTGCAGATATAAACCTCACATTTGCACCCGACCGGCCCATTAAAGGGCCTGAATTCCTGAATGAATCCGCTGGAGTGTTTTTCTTCCTCTCTATTCTTCCCTTTTTGTCTCACGCCCACACGTTCGTTCTGCGAGCGGAATAAGTGCATGACTCTGTTTCCTCAAGGTGCTATTTACAGCTCTGACCTCTTCCGCCTCACACACACACACTCCTACGTGCACCAGCATGCATGGAAACAGAGTGAGTCATATGAGTCTCTCACTCGCTGGCTAACATACGCGCCTGTAACGCTCACTTTCAGCTGAGGACAGAATGTTAACACAGTTCAGTCACTCATTAATTCCCCAAAGTTTCTGAAAAAGACGCTTTTCACACCCTGCGTGCGGTTTTGCAGGTTTCAGTCTGAAAGGCGTTCGTTCTGTAAACATTTTATGACTAATTTAACCTGTGTTACAGCTCATGTAAATATGATATGAATTTTGCGAGGTAAGCCCTTCTGGAAATTAAATATAGTACTTGTGGTGCCAAAAATAATGCTGAAAAATCATTCCTACGCTGGAGGTTGTATGACTGTCTAATAGAAAAGTTATTAATAGTTCTGACGCTAATGAAGTCCTTTCTGATCTTTAAAAAGATTCAGTATGGCAGATACTTTTGTAATTTTGTATTATGAACATAAATATAAATAAACTATTAAAAATACACTATTAATCCTGTTTTTATACTAATTATGCCTTTATAAAGTAAGCAAATACAGAAAGGTAAGTTTATTAGTACTTTAAGAACAGTTAATAAAGTTTTTGAGTATATATAAATAAAACAGATTTGAGTTTTTAAGAAAAATTGTAAAAGTTATAGCTTTTATTTTATTAAACGTTTCATAAAACCAACTTTCTTTAAAAATAAAGTCCCTCATTTTAATTATAATAAATAGAAATAAACCAATTTTAGTTAACAGGTGGTGTTTTAGCACCAACTTTGGCTCTTTTCCTGCCAAACCTTGGAAAACTTTGACATTTCAACATTTTCACTCTCGTCACTTTTGAGACGATTTTCTGAATGCTGAGACACATCAAATGCCATCAAACTCTTTGAATTGCAGAAACCACCGCACTGACTCGGCTCTGTAACGGCAGCATAATTCACTCTAGCTCTTGTGATCATGTTTAGATTTGCTTTCACGTCAAAGCTTTGAAAGCTGAATGATTTCAGGGGCTTAAACAGCCCTGCGGGACTTTTTTGTGTGGTTTTAGGCCTGTTTTCTGACAGCCAAACAGGTCTTCTCGTGAGAGATTTTTTTATTTAAACATTGATTTTGATCTCACAAGGTGGCAACCTTGTGATCTGTGAGATCCCGATTTCTTAAAAAAAATAAAAAGTACTTTCAGAGTTTACTGAGTCTTAATTAGGACGTGTTGGATGTCACGTCTCTGTTCCAGAGGTCAAAGAGCGATGATGTCCCGCCTCAAAGTGAAGAAACTGTCCGGGAAAAAGAAGGACGTTGTGGCGTCATCGTTTGGAAGCCGGACCCCAGCGTTCTTTGGACGTCTTGACGCTGTTTCCCGGGTCGCTTAGTCCTCGCGGCAGAATTGTTTTTGGGCTGTTTGTCGGAGCTCTCGGCTCTTCGCTTGGTGTGGTTTTTGGTCACTGGGACGTTGGCTGCTTGGCATACAAAGTGAGGGAATGTGAGAGCCATTCACTGCCTCGTTCTGTCTCTCTAACGCTGAATGAGCACATATTGAATGGGCTTCTTCGCCCATCGTGTGTGTATGTGTGAGTGTGTGTGTGTGTGTTCCTCATTGATCAGCAATCCCTTTCATCAGCGTGATTGATTGCAGGCAGGCCCGTGGACGATCTTTACAGGAAGTTGTTCACAGTACCTCGCCAATAAAAGCACAGAGTGATGCGGCCCGACGATAACATCTTGTAAGATTCAATCAGCGAGAGGTGCGTGTGTGTGTCTATGTCTTTGACGTAACAACAGTCTTTAAGCTATCGTCAACTGTCTTCCAACAACCTTCTATAAGTCTTGATAATCAATAATTTGTTAATTCTTTTTTCAAAAGAATCAAAAGAAAATAACAAACGTGTGGGGTTTCCATTTTTTAATTGAGGGCAACATGGGAAGTCTAAGAAAGACCTGTTTATATATATTTTTTTAAATGTGAAAGCGGGGGATTTTTTGTTTATGCTCAAAAGAGGGACGGAGAAAGGTGAGAGAAAGATGGAGGGAAGAATGAAGAATCTGTGTATCATTTCTCTCTCTCTCTCTCTCTCTCTCTCTCTTTTAATGAAAACAAAAAATCCAAGAAAGCTTTTTAATATTCACTTTCAAAAACAAAATGGAAAAAAATTGAGTTTTCGTTCTTTCCCACTTTTTACAGCCAAATGGGAAATGTATTTTTTGACTTTTGGTTTTAAGTTGAAACACAACTGCTTCTTGATGCCTCTCTCCATCGTTCTTCCCTCATCCTCCATCCCCTTTTTGGCCATATTAACCCAAACAACATCCCTCCCTTCCTGGTTATGTTTATAAATAAAAGCTGTTTTGGTTTTTTTATCCTCGAGGAACACAGAGAGTTCCATCACGCTGCTTCGGAAGCTCCGGTGGAAGTTTTTGGGAATGGGGTCAGGGAAAAATTTATAAACGAAAGAACAAGGAGAAGCAGGGGCCTGAAGCGGTTGTACCTGGCGTTACGTGGGACGAGTGCAGGAACGAATGTCTGTTCTCTGGGGAGGGATTCCAGGGGGAATTCTGGGACTTGAAGGTTGAGGCCTTATCTGTCTCCATTATTATAATATTATTATTATTATTATTGTAATAATGGAAGTGAGACTTTAATGGATGTCACATTACTATTTTTTTTACATTTTGGGTGACTCTTCCTTTCTTTTTTGGCCAGTGTTGTAGTGTTGCACCTAAAAGATGAGGTTTTTGTGCCTTTGTTAGGATTTTTTTAATGAAGCCTGGACAAATGCATTCATAAAAATTGTGGGAAACATGAACATTTTTGTGGATTTACTGTATGTGAATTAATAATTTGGCCAAAAGTAGCCTTTTCACTGTGTCCGCAAAGTTTTGGAATACACACAGGGCTGAGTGGGCTCACGTAAAATGTTGTTTTAAAAACAAGTTGAGTGCACATACTACAGTAAGAAACTTTACCCCAAAGCACAAGCTGCCTGTTAAGCAAACGTTACTTTGTAACTGTTCTTTATGCATCATTATGAATGTTAAAAATGTTCTTGGGCAACGGCAAGTTAAACACAACTGATTTTTCTTTCCAGTCCTTAACTTTTCTTCATTTCTTTCTACTTTTTCATTGTTGGGAAAACTTTTTTTTTTTTTTTAAAGTAGCTTTTAAAGCTACAAGCTGTTTATTATTAAAAGTAGCTAAGCTACATCCAAGTTATTGTCTCAATATAGTAGTTAGCTAAAATACAAGCTGCAGAGAAAAAGTAGCTAACTACCCAAGCTGTTTCATCCAGTAATACCTTTAAAGCAAATTAATTTAAAGTAGCGAAACATGTTAAAGGCTAATTTTTTGACACAATATGGTTTCAAAGATGTCTTGAAGGTACAGAGCGTTTTTCAGCTTGCATAAGGTATACTCAAACATTTAAGTTCTGTCCGTTTCACCTTTAAGAGATTTGATAAATATGGTCAGAGAATCTTCACCAAGGTGAACGTCATCCTCCGACTCCATCTCGCAGCTGCCAAGACTGCACTGTGATGCAATGAGAGTGTGCTGCATGGCCATGGTAGCCTATTAGATGCCGCTTCTGCCGAATCAACACCAGTCAGAAACAGTTTGTAGTTGAAAATGCCTCTCTGTGTAAAGATAGAAAATTAAAAGTGTTTCTTTAGTAATGACGTAGCATTTTATCTCACTACAAGTTACAGGAAAAGCTGCAGTGCCTTAAAAGTAGCATAGCTGCTTGGAAGCTCCTTCAAAAAGTAGTTAGTTAGTAGTGTCACTAATTAAAGTTAGCTAACGCTGGCAGTACCATACATTTGTTGGTTTATTTATGTAATTCAAACGTTTGATTCCTTGCTGTGATTAACTTGAATTTTAAATTCGTGCAACTTTCTGCTTCCTGCTGATTTCCAGCACTAGTGATAAAACTAAAAGAGGTCAAAGAGTAGCTTTAGGAACTGAGGTTAAGGTTAGGGCTAGGGGTAGCATTTATTATGGAAGTTAATGGAAGGACCTCACAAAGGTGTGTGTGTGTGTGTGTGTGTGTTTGCGCCCACATATAGGGGTTTTTAAAACTATGTATCTAGCCAGATGGTTCCTGTCTGTTGAGCTTTTTTAGAGCACTTCCTCCCTCTCTCCCTCCCTCTTTCACCCACACTCTCTCTTTTCCTACCTCCCTCCCTCTGTCTCTTTCTCATTAAAGGCCTGGAAGTTGTCTCTTATTGTCCAGTTGTTCGGAAGTGACCCGCTGCCCTTGATTAGATAGGGCCAAGGCCTATCGCCCTCTGTCAGTTACAACTGCCTCTCTCTCTCTCTCTCTCTCTCTCTCTATCTCTCACTCCTCCGCCCTCTCTTTCTACCCTCTCGCTCACCCCCTCCCTCCTTTTCTCTCTCCTCCCTCTCTCTCTCTCTCTCTCTCTCTCTCTCAGCATGGTTGCTTCTGTGTGGAGGAATAACAATGGAGGCTTTAATGTGTTCAGCATTCTGGGGGTTGAAAGAGAAAAAGCGAAAGAGGAAGAGAAGTGACAGAAAAAGGAGGGAGCCAGAAAGAAAAGAGACAACAATATGGGAAGGACATGGCTTGGTCCGAGTCAAGTTGTGTATATGTGTGTGTGTGTGTGTGTGTGTGTGTGTGTAGTCTTCAATACACATGCATGCAAGTGATGCAACGTGTTTATCGGATCTCGGTCTGAGAACTGATGTAAAGTACAAAATAACACAATTATCAATTCGGAAAAGGATTACGACGTCGTACTCCTTTACGAGAGCCTTTTTATCTGAACCTATCAGTGATTGTGTGTGTGTGTGTGTGAGTGCGAGTGCGAGTGACCCCTCTCTCCCCAGGTGAGCATTGAGAGATCCGGTTATTGGCCTTTCATTGATCTGTCGCTTTTCAATGGGCCCTGTTCTTAAGAGACTCCTAAAGCTAATCACAGCCGTTGCTTGTTACGACCTGCCGGACCCCGGGGGTTTTGTGTGTGAGTGTGTATGTGTTTGAGAAGGGGGAAGGGGTCTTCTTTAGCATTTCCTGAGGGATCAAACACCTCTACGGCTGATTAATTTATTGCCCCGTTCACTGCAGTCCAGATTGCGCATAAAATGGGTGGCAAGAAGCAGCTGCTTGAAAAGTTCAGATCACCTTTGGCATGAAATGATATTTTTATATTAATAATAACCATTACATTAGCCACATGATTCATAAACGTTAATATATAATGGTAAACCTCCTTAAATTAAATTACTGTGTAATAAATATTTAACACAGAGTCTCCCTTCATTATGTTAAAAATGCAAATAATTTCCCATTTTTAGAACTTGAATTCCAGATCAAGTTCCAGACGTTCTTATAAAGCCTTCCCTTTTTGACAGGAAATAAAAGCTAGCTAAGGTGAATTTTACCGCTGACAGGAAGTGGGTTCGTGGGGCCATTTGGACTGTAACATTCGTAGTCTTGGGTCTAAAAATAAACCTTGATTGTGACTCTTTCCCAAAACTTGGCGCATCGTTCTCAGAAAACACTTGAAAAATCATTAGCATGGCCCATGTTTTTACAGCGACTTGGTTAGGCCCTGTAGTCCCCAAGGAGGACCAACTAGGACTGCTGGCTCAAAGTTGGATTTTGATGGTTTTCCCTTTGCTCCCGGACACCGTCCTTCCCAAAAACAAAATGGAAAAACAACGAAAAAATGCACATTAACCACTGTGGGTGAAGCACATGGAGAAGGTTTAGCGTCAAGAATGCTAGCACTCGCTGCTTGCTTATAAACGCTTTGGGGTTTCTGCTCCACATACACGCACACACACACACACACATTTTCTCCTTCTTCGACTCTAATTTCAGTTTGGCTGCTGAGCACACTGTCCACGCTTCGGTGGAGCTGAATGGAAAAGTCCGGAGAGGAGGAAGTTTTTGATTAGCGGTTTGCCTGAAGGGAAAGGCGAGGGAGGGAGAGAGGGAGAGAGAAATCAGAGCCTCTCATCTGCTAGATCCACTACCACTTTCCTTCAGCAGAAACTTTTATTCTTGAGAGGTTGGTATGAAAGAATGCAGCAGTTTAAAGACTTTTGTCTCTTGGCTTCATCCAGCTGGACTGACATGGTATAAATGAATTAAGTACAACATATTTTATTATATACATATTTAATAAAAATTATTAAACAAGGCAGATGTTTCTTATTCGAACTCTAAAACTGTTCTCAGCTCAAAATGGAAAAGATTTAAAAAGATTAAGTTAAAAAGATTAAGGGCCAGTGGTCCTCATTTTCCAATATATGAGTTTTTCCTTAAATATATTTCTTAAGACAAGTCTAGATCAGATTCATGACATTCTTAAATTGCTCACAAGTCTATTCTTAAAATGATTAATTTATAATATACAATAGTTCAATAATATAGACTTACACATGTAGAATGGAAGATGTAAAAGTAAGAAGACACTTTTATGGTATAATTGTTGAAATAAAATGTGTGTAAGAGTGTTCTTAACATGGATGAATGTCTGGATTTTTGTAAAGTCTGTGTATAAAGTGGGTTTTAAGAACTAATTTCTTAAGAACACTTGGTGAATGACACCCAAACATGTTTAGTGACAAGATTAAAAGTTTTTTTTAAATCTCACTAAAAACATTTTATACTTGTTTAGTGTAGCTCATCTAGCTACTAGTGCAGTAAACAACAGATGAACTTTCACTCAACAACATCTTTTACCTGCTTTTTGTGATTTTGTGATCAAGCTACATTATTAGATAAGAGTCAACATTCGGGCTCAAACTTCCCTCTTTGATCAAGTGGTCCCCCCCCACCATTTTTTAGCTAGTTTAATCCCATTAATTGCCAGGCAAAAGGTGTGGAAATGTGTATTAGGCCAATGCGTATTCCAGACTTATCAAGAGAGAAATTCATGTAAATGCCTATTTGTTGTTGCCACTTTAGTAATTAATTGTGGATTATGGAGCAGTGAGAGAATAACTTTCAAACAAAGCTTTAGCATTTGATCAGACTTCAATAAATCTTAGCTGGGGACTAACTTAAAAATGACTCGTGTCCATCTTAGGATGGCATTTTGTCTCCTTGAATCACAAGTGACATTCAAGAACCGCATTAAAAATCTACGTTAGTCAACTCAGTCCTTGGTATTTCCTTCCTGAGGAGGTTAGTCATTAGCAGTATTTCTGTCGTTTGTTTTTTTCCACTTCTCTTCCTCCCCGTAAGCAGATTCACTCTGTTTAGTCACAGGTATTGTGTGTATCTTTCTCCTGGCTGTAAGGTGACCCGACTGGCACGACACCAGACGACACATTCACACAAAATCTGTTTCAAGACCTGGATAGTTTTTCCTGTTCACATCTTTAAAAAAATGTCTTGACACTGATCCTAGGTCAGCAGTTCTCTCCTGAGATTTTCTCCCTCTGGCTTCGTAGGCATCAAATCTTGCTGAGAACAGACCCCAGATCAGGTCTTGACTCTAGTTTCTGCAGACGACGATTGTCGGAGCTCCACCGAACTGATCCCAGATCAGCCTTTTGTGAAGGTTGGCCAGCTCAGTTTTCAGCATGCGAGAGGAGACGGGAAGTGCGAATGTGCCGTTAGCGACCGACGCTGCTCCTGTTACGGCCTCTTTCGAGACATAGCCGTCTACTAATTATCCACTTCTTTTTTTGTGTGGGGATGAAGACAGTCTTTTTTTTCAAGCACAGAGGCACAGTGTAGCTGGGTACCAGCACTCATCTTTTTTCTTAAGTATTTATATCTTCTTTTTCTTCTCCATTAAGAATAACCGTGCTATTACTTATCTTTTGGTTAACCCATTTCTGACATGAGCTTACCATTGATTCAGGAGCACAACGTTTAACAGCAAGGCCCACTATAATCAGCAGAACTGTCTTCCTCATCACCCCCCCCCCCTTTTTTTTTCAATCACTTTTTTGCAATCACTCTAGGCCTTTCCTATGACAACATTAACATTTTCAGCTCATTGAGGAAACATTTCAGCTCAAAATCTTGGAGCTCTTTCCTGACACGAGCTTAACCTTTATTCCGCCGCTCATAGTTTAACAGCTAGGGCAACTATTATCAGCAGAAGCATCTATAAAAAGTCTTCTTTCTTTGTTTGTAAAACTTTTATCATTTTCTACATTTTTGAGCACAGAACAATCATACAATTTCTTCAGGAATTGCCAGTCTAGTTTAAATATTATATTTCTAAGCGCACACATACACATTTACAAACACACTTTTTGCATACACACATGAACTCAGTGCCCTTCTGAATCTTGGTTTATCTTAAGGTGTCCTCCTATTTGCTTCAGACAGTGTTGATGAGTACCTGACAAAAATTAGTGACCCTACTAACTTAAGTACATTTTTCAGTAGGTTATCAGTATTGAAGCTACTTGTAAAATGCCATAGCTTTTCCTGCTATTACAACTTTAAATAGCAATTTTTTTGCTTGCTCATTAGGTGCTTGGAGTCTGTAATTTGTTATGATGCTTTGTGACCATATTCTAAAAAGAGCTTTACAAATGAAATTGAGTTGAATTGAAGGTTCCTGGGGTCAAACACTGATCATTGATGAAGTGCTGGTGCAGTTAACCTTATGATACCTGGTGCTAGTTATTGATGTCATGAATCAAGAATCCATCAGAACTTTTGTGGTGTTGAAAGGCCACAAAACCACCTGGTTGAGGAAACCTTGCTGCTTTTTAACCTAGGTGTGGAGTGCAGCCGTAATAAGGGGACGGTCAGGGACAGAATCGCAGCAACACTGCACCTTAATACGAGTGTAATTTTAAATGGAAACTGTTGTATGTACCAGAGGTACACTTCCACCTTATACCTTGTGACGTTTACTGGCTGCCTGTTTACAGTATCTGCAGGTGAAATCTCTTTTCTGTTGAATGCCCAACTCATATTTACCTTGTTATTGGTCATGAATGTTAACTGTCTTAACATCCCCATATAGTTTCAAAAGGTTTCACGTCTGTTTCACGTGACAAAAAACCAACAAGGCCCTTGAAATCCCCATGGAGTTCCTCATGCCCCTTAAACCATTCCTCCCAGAAGTACCACCTACATGTGTGTCTAGACCCACCAAAAAGTGCCGTACCCGCCCCAAAAAAACTCTGGAAGCTGGTGAGCTTGGGGAACCCTTGGGATCAAACGGCAAGCGTCGATCTGCTGTTGATTTAGCTTTCGCAAGGCGGTGGAGGGAGTCGGCCAGGAACCGTGTAAAAGCGTTACAGGGTTTTGGATCATGCTGTTTCGTTTCATCTGCCTCCCCCTTCACTCCTTTCTTCTCGGGGCACTTTGAACTAAGGCTTTGCTGCCGGCGTAATGAATACAAAAAAAGAGAGAGAGAGAGGAGGGTGGGGGGAAGAAAACGGAGGAAGAATAAAGAAGACGTGCCTTAGGCCTACGTCCCACAGCTGCTTGTGAATGAAGGTTGGGAAATGAGGGGGAAATCGGAAACAAATGACGGCAGTTTGGTATTAAAAACAGGTTCTTTACGAAGAAAGTAGCAGGCGAAACATATGTTTAAGACCCTGTGTGTAATGTTGAAGTGGGAAGTAGGTTATAATTGGATGATTGCTGCTGATACAGTTTTTAATTCATATTTCTCATGCTGTCTGGGCAGTGTTGAGAATTTCAGTGCACACTTATGTTATCAAATTCTAGCCATTTGTACAGTGGATTATTGTGGGAAAAAGTTACATTTGAACCTAATAGTTTGTAGACTTGGATATACACTGATTTGCCCTAAGAATATAACCCCTGACAGGTGAAGTGATTAACATTGATTACCTCACTTCAATGGTGCAACAGGCAGTAGTGGAATATTTTAGGCAACAAGTCAACACTTAATCCTTGAAGTTGTTGGAAACATAAATAATGGACGAGCGTAAGGGTTTGAGACCAACTTGAGAGAGCTAGATAAATCTGTACATCAATTTTTTTTTAAAATCAGGTTTGATCAGCGTGTTCCAGAAGTGTCTGAAATAACGCTCAGACACATGCTGGATGCTATCTGGATGACACAGTTTTATCAAAGCATGCACAAAATCTGACTTGGAAAATGCATTTTAATGCTGTTATAGTTCTGATTTATAGTCCAAATCTATGAACTTTGGGCTTTACTGTATAGTGGTCCTGTAATATTTCAGTATTTGCAATGTTCTTGGAGTATAAAGAGCTTAAAGTGTTAATTTTGTGCAGGTACTAAGTATTATTTTTATAGAACAACTTATTTCTGGAAGTCAGCAGCCTAAGATTGGTAATAACAGCAATGCCCTTGCTCCTTTATCAGCTCCAAAACGTCGACCGTGGCTGCGTGAAACCGCTTTTGGATTCGATCTGCGTAACCTAAAACTCCAGGCGAGCCAGCAGCGAGCTCGGGGCTGAAAAATATGGATGAAATGCGGTTGGTTATCTGAAACTAATGATTATGTTTCATCTCTGGATGATTATATATGGAGCTGGAGGGCTGCACCCTTCATTATGGCATGTGGAATAGGGTGATCATTTAACTCAGCTGAAAAAAAGCTGCAGAGTAGGTCAGAGGAGAGTTTATGTCTCTTCATGAGAATAATTTGCTCTTATTTTGTTGCTGCTGGTCATGACTTTAAAGGAAGACCTGAGGCGGTTTGCCAAGTTAGTTTGCCACATATGTGAAATGTTTAATGCTGACAAACAGCTGATACAGAACTCTACAATTAATTTGGAACTTGGGTAAATTGGAACTAAGAACTTGATCTTAGACTATACTGTCAATAGGCATAGCTTTGCAACATAAAACATCTGGAATGTAGGTGATTTATTTTTCTAGATGTTTAAAACTTATTGCTAGAAGTTAAAACTTAACCTTTAACAACAATTGCAATGTATACATTGTAGAATGTATAACACGGTTATGAGTTATAATTATGACTTCTATCTGACAAAAAGTCAAGATATTTACAATACTGCATTATTTCTAAGTTGCTAGAAAAAAATGGAAGCAATTGTTGTCATGACATTATTCTTAAAGTTGTTAAAAATGTGACTAGTAAATATATTCTAGAGATGAAGTAGAAGTCTAAATATTTCTCGTTATTTATTTTTATTGCAACGTGTACAAACATATCCACATGTAAATACTTCAATAAAGTCTGGCTTTTTGGAAGAAAACTCTAAAGAAATGAGAAATGGCTCAAGACGTTTGCACAGTACTGTGTATGTATATTAACGTCTATCGCATTCATCTGGGTGATGAAATTGGTGAGAGGCAGAGCGAGAGCGAAAGAGAGAGGGAGGGATGGAAAAGGGAGGTAAAGTGGAAGCAGCTGTGTGGAAATGCCCCGTCTTTATGATGTCTCCACTATGAAGCCTCATAACAAGTCCGAGTTTTGCTTCAATCAAACGCCTGATTGGCCTTTACGGGAATATTAGCCATGTTATGGGCCCCCATTTTTTCCCCTCTCTCTTTAAGGGTCTGTGGTGTCAAAAAAGGGTGTTCGAGGGAGAGTGTGTGTGTGTGTGTGTGTGTGTGTGTGATCCGTCCCCATACCCTCATGCTGGCTTTTGGGAGGCATGCAGGTTACTGCGACTACAAAAAGGGTCCCTGCTTTGAGCTCTTCCCTTCTTTTAATCTCTCTACTTCAATTATTTCCCTCTGATTCAAAGGACGCCCCCCACCGCAACACAGGTGTTTTCTGAAACAGAGTTACACACACACAAACACACACACATACACACACACACACACACACACCCTAATTTAAACAGTCCCCACAGTTTTGAAAAAACGTAGACTTCACACCCCCACGGAAAACGGAATCTGCCAACTTTTGAGAGGGGGAAAAATGAAATATTCAAATAAATGTTTTGATTTTAAGTCATAGAGATGTGGAAAAGGATGTAGGAGGAAGATGCGTAATTAGTTCATGTTCTGTTTGTCATCGTCTCTGAATAAATGCAGTGAAAATGTCAACAAAACAAGGAAAAACTAAGTCATTACGCCTTTCTTATCATTTCTTATGAATAGATGCAACTGTAAAAATATTTAGTGCTATATTTTTGGAATATATCGTTTCTACAGTGAGAAATGAGTTATGAGTGGATATAGCAATTCTGGTTGAGTGAAGATATTATAAACCATATTTTAACACAATGTTTGTCTTCAACTTCAGTTTCAAATTCTAGTCAGAACTCTTTTTATTGCTAGGATCCAGATAAAAACTATCAGCTATGGTAGTTTTATTCTGACGTTTTGGTGTTCTAGAGTTGTAGTCTTACTAGATATGGTAGTGTGATGAGTTAGCTGTGATAGTGCTAAAGATATTATAGTGATTACAGTTGAGGAGAATTGATAAAACAAAGCAAAAAAGATGAATTCTGCACGACTTTCAGTCTGCCTGAAAATTAAAACATCTAGTTAAAATTATGAGTTTTAATAGAGAGAGTGATAAGCTAAAAGGTGTAAGTAATTTCCTTTCTCTTCTTTTTCTTTCTTATAGGCCTGGCAGATGCAGTCTTGGTTCAACTCCATTTCTGCTTCAAGGATTTAGGTTATAAAGTTTCTTATGGTTTACTCCTTTTTTCTGAAGGACAGAATTCTTAGTCCTCAGTAAACTGAAAGAATTTGCGGATCTGGGGGTGGCGGTTATTAGTGGCTTTTCAGGTGCATTTTGATAAAGTCTGCCTTTCTTACCAAAATGCAGCTGAAAAAGCCACTTTCTAATCTGGGTGAAAATGACTTCCCCCATCATTTTTATTTCGGATTTTTTTGTTTATCATCAGTACTGTTTAGCACTAAGAGGTATTGTCTCATTTTATAGCAACAAAAAACAAGGAGTGGATCAAGACTTTTGCAGTCCTGTAGTTATTTAAACCTGGCCTGTAAATTTAAGATCCTTCAGGGTCAGACAGGTACCAAAAATTGTGTATCGTTTGCTAATCACATTAAATCACATGTTTACTATTTGATTTGCACTCAAATTTAAACAATGGCAACAACAGAATGCAAGTTGTATGACCCAGATGTGACTGTCACATATAGAGAAAAAGCAGTTTGAATATGAGTGTGTTTCCCTTTTTTTAATTTGAGTGCTGAATGAGAAATGGAAAGTTGGAAAACAACTTGTTCTACTTGTTATACATATGCAGTATACACAACACTGGTACCGCACATACCGAGCGTCCAGGTTTCGAGTGAGTGATTGGGCTGGCCTGTCATGACGGCCAGTTCCAGAGCTGAAGAGCAGAGAGTTTGATGGAGGGGGAGGAATGAAGGGATAGAAGGGATAGAGGGAGGGAGGGAAGAGGGTAGGGGAGCTGGGAGAGCCATTGAGCTGGTGAAGTCAGGCAGAACAGCAGGCAGGAAGGAAGTGGAGAGACGTTCTCTGAGTGCCATTGTTTAAGTGACGAGGCTTCAGCTGCTAAATGACCGTTTCAGACACCGACGTTCCCCTCCACAGCGCCCCGTTACACACACACGCACGCATGCACACACACACACACACACACGCCCACACACCCACCCTTACTTAGACAAGAACACATATTGAATACACACACCATACGAGCACCTTAAGTCATGCAATCTGTCTTACAGACCCCTAACTTACACATCTACTACACACACACACACACACACACACTTACTAGAACAAGGACAGAAATTTTGATTCACACAAAAGTCGTACAATCCCTTTCACACACACACACACACACACAACTACACAAAGCCATAGTTCTTGTTTTCAGTAAAATATAAGCAAATGTGCAGGACAAACTACTCACACACCACCCAAATTACACTTTCTCTTACGTACGGACCTAACACACACTTACATAACTGCTGAATTCACACAAACCAACCGCACACTCACAGTTACTCGGCCTCACCATACGTATACTCATAACCAGGCAACACACATACACAGACCACAACACCACCACTGAATTCACACACACCCCAGGTCACGATGTATCTCATACTTTCTTAACTTACATACCTCACACGCTAGACAACAGCACAACCACTGAATTCACCACACAAACCACTCTCTTTCAAGTCAAAACTGCCTCTGTCATACAAACCTAACACACACAAATTAAAATACACGCACCTCAAAATCACAAGCCCTAAAAAGCACACACTGCCTCAATCCAGATCTCTTTCACTCAGAGCTGGTAACAATATCTTGAATTTATTATTATTATTATTATTATTATACTAATATTTGTAACTTTAACACAAGTAAAGCTAAAACAATTATTCAAATAACTCGAATAATTTGATTGCGAAAATTTTTTTTTTTAGAATCGAAGCTTCGTTTAATTCATTTCACTCGCTAGAGCATGCGCCGCTTGTGTTTCACATGGACGCTTATTAATGTTTTCAGTGGTGCGATCAAGACAAGAGCTGATCCCTATCTATGTGAAAGTATTTGTGAAATATTCCGTGCACAAAAACAAAAGTAAATGCTCAAAAACGCATAAATGACATTTTTTTGTGATGTATACACCCTGTTTGTGAGCACCATCACTCGCAAAAATCCATAGTTGCAGCTCTAAACACAAGGGAATAGAATTGCGTGTGGGGAGTGGGGATGTGTCCCAACCAATAGCTAGCAATTGCTGAATGGTTTTGATCACATGAAAAAATAATACTCATAATGTCTAATATAACACATCTAGGTATACAAAGGGTTAAATGGCATTTTCTACTAGAGGCCCACCTTCTAAACACACATCGCTAATATGATTGGTTTTTCATTTTCCTACTAACATGTGAGAAACCGTAGCCAATTTCAGTTCACAATATGGCTGAAGAAAGAAATTTTTTTAATACTGATTCTTTGTTGGTCACTAGTTACATTTAACATTATAGAATTAATTAATTAACATAATATTATATTTAGAATTGTTGTAAAATGTTGTCAAAATGGCAATGCTATTATTTACGTAAAATAGTTATGGTGTTTGATTATTGTGTTATGTATCATGAAGTAAAGGTGGAAGTTGTTATGTCCTCACCACTTTCAAAAGCAAACAAACGTCCTTGTTCTGACAGTATAATTTGTCATTTCATGACAAATTACAGTTTTCCTACAACTAATAATTGTAACCCCAGCATGACTAATTTGTTAGTTAATGGTAAAGTTATAGTGTCTCGACCACTAATTTTTGTATCTTTTATTTTATAACTTGTCATATCATTCTAGTTGCAGTTTTTTTAAACAATAATTATTGTTAATATTAATACCTGCATTTTCCAACTGAACTCTAGAATTCCAAATAGCGAAGCACACAATTCTGCACTGTCCCAACTAGTTAGTTTCGCCTCATTTTTCTCATGATCAATTTAGATTGCGTTGTGGCCATCACCAAAAAGCCACAATAATAAGCAGCTGGCAGCGGCCATCATGACCCAGTTTTAAATCAATGCCAGTCTTTTCAGTCTTTGGTGCATAAACACCCCCCTCTCCGATTTGTCTGCATGATCATCAGACTGAAGTGGTTTTGTGCCTCTCAGAAACACACACACACACACAGACAGTCTCTGTTTGTTTTCCTGCATTCCGCTAATTACCTCTCGTCACTAATTACGTGAATTCCCGGACATTCCCAATCAGCTAATTCCGACCCATTTCCAAAATGGCCACTCGGAACCACTCCGTCCGGAACGGAGGATAATTAAACACATGCTTCCACTCTTCCTCCCCTCCTTTGCCTGGACAATTAGTCTTTCATTACGTGTGTGTGTGTGTTCTTGCATTAGCGTTTAGCTGCAGGCTGTACAGTGCAGGTAATGCGTGACATTCTAGCCTCAGATTGCAGCAGCAGAGTTTGCTTGCTAAGTCATTTCCAGACCTTGTGCACTTTGTACACACACACACACACACACATTCTTGTACTTATATAGTAGTGAGGACCTCCATTCACTTCTATATTACTGTATCAAAATAATGCTACACCTAACCCTAAACATAACCCAAACCATAACCTCAGTAACCAAAAGCTAATCTTTCTACACTTTTAGTTTTGCAAATAAACTTGTATTTTTTTGTAAAAGCAGTTTAAAGAAGTGAGGGCCACTAAAAAAGTCCTCACTTCCCAAAAATGTCCTCACTCTGCTGGTTAAAAACTCATTTTGCTTCTCACTAAGTAGCAAGTACAAGAACACACACACACACACACACACACCCACACAGCATTTAGGTCACTTGGCTATGTATCATTATGCCAAGATAACTTCCTCCCTCAGTGACTAGTCCAAGCTCGTTCGGAGCTCGTACACAGTGTGCTGCCTGTCAGTGTGTGTTCAGTTAAAGGAGCACTTGCTAACATGACTAACTGAGACTGAAAGCTAATAGAAACTTGTCAAATGTTAGACACATTAGCCTTTTTGTTTTCTGTGCTGATTTGAATCTACTAAATCAACAGGTTTTTGATTTATAGCTAAGTCTGATTCCAGGAGAGATTTCTAGTTGACCTCAAGACCTCTAGTTTTCTACTAATACAAAAATTAGCAAAGTAGGAACAGTCAAATGATTTCCATTTGATTTTTTTGGTGCTAACATTTGCTAGAAGTTATAGTTGGGAGATACAATGATTGCAGCAAAATGTATTTTCTCATAAAATTTAGATAAATTTAATAAATCTAAATAATGTAACCTAAATTATTGAATTAACAGTGGTAATCATAACTTTAGCATGAATACCTGGTCGACTCATGCAAAAGTCTTTCTATCACCAATAAAATGAACTTTACATTTATAGCATTTAGCAAATGCTTTTACCCAGATCAACTTGCGTTTCACTGTTTCAGGTACAGTGTCCCTGGTACAGGGTCTCTTCTCAGATATCTGGTTGCAGTGGTGCTTGGAGGTAGGATTCAAACCCACAACCTATTGGTCCAGTAGCAAGTATCCTAACCACTAGACAACCACACCTGGATAACTTTAGCATTATAACTTGTCAATTCATGCTAAAGGTTAGTTTAGTTAGTTTTTCAACTACTAATAAATGTAACTTTAGCATTATAATGCCCATTAATGCTTAACAATTTTCTACTAATAATAATTTAGCATGATTAACTTGTCATTTTATGCTGTTTGCATATTTTCTACCATTAGTTTTAGCTACTTTTATATTATAATTTTTTGACAGTTTTTCTACCAGTGCTAATTATGACACTAGAATATCAATTCATACTAAAGTAAGTTTTTCTACTATATTCTATGATAAGTTAATAAATGTAATATCTGTTCATGTACAGTTTTTAATTTATTTTTACTGTATTGTGAATGTCTATTCAGACTAAAATACAATTCTCCTACAACTAACAATTGTAATGTAAGCATTACTGCTTATATATATATAGAAGCTTAATAACAATTTATAGTAAGTTTTTTTTTGTTTTGTTTTATTTCTTGTAATTTTAGCTCAATTGAATGCTTATGTTGGTTTTTGTACCACTAATTCTTGTATCATTGGATACCTTTAAAATTCATAGGTATTAAAGGTCATAGTTAGATTTTCTACCACTAATAATTATAATTTTAGCGTAAATACCTTGCCAATTTATGCCAGTGTTCTAAGTTGTCACCACTAATATTTGTAATTTTAGGAAAAAGAATTAGCATGAGTTAGTTTTCCATTAGTTTTTATTTTACAAAGATGAGAAATGTGCATAAAGACATAAAACATTAGTAGATGAAATGTACATCTTCTGACTATGTCAACTTTTTCATCTTTTAATCTTCTTTATTTGCACCTTTTCTTTAAAGGTGAAATAAAGACTAATCATGTGGTCAATGAAAGTAGAGGCTGTGCTTTAAATATTAAACTGTTTAATGCAGAAAAATGATTGAACCGCATTGTTATTAACTGATCCATGCAGTTATTTTATGTCATAGTGAAACTATAGTTTTAATATAGACTCATTCTGTGCGTCTCTGTTCACAGTGCATTGTGCACCTTTTATGACAAATTCAATGTAATCTGTGGAGAATGCTTTAAAATTTGCTTTTAACTTAATATTTTAAAAACACAGTCCCTAATTTTAACTCCCTCTGGCTTTAGGGGGCGTCACTGCTGTGAAATCTAATACGATTTTGCAGGGTTTAATTACATGGAGCATGAATGGTTGGCGTTATTAAGGATGTGGTTTACAGAGGGATTAAGCAAAACCAACTCAACACAGAGAACAAATAGACTAATAAACTTTAATTAAAGTCCATACAAACAGTCCAAACAACATAAACTCGTTGTGTAAGTTGGGTAACTACAAAACATTCAACAAACACACTCAAGTTTGTGCGTATATGAAGTATGTAAATCAATCAATCAATCAATCAATCAATCAATATATATATATGTATATATATATATATATATATATATATATACAGTGTTGGGAGTAATGCATTACAAAAGTAACGAGTTACAGTAATGGATTACTTTTTGCTGTAACGTAGTAATGTAAGACACTACTTATCAATTTTCAGTAATATTTTACTCCCAGTAATATGAGACCTCATATTAATTATCTGTGATAATAAAAAATGTGCGAATTTCCTGTTCGTGGTTAGTTGAGCCCCTTGCACAGTGCATCACATAAGCTTGCTTCTCCGGTGAGATGGCAGAAGACAGTACTTTTGCGAGGTGGACGTTTGCGCATTACTTTGAGTTCGTCAAGGATAAGGACAAAAAGAATGTTTTAGTCAAGTGCAATCTTTGCCCAAACCCTAAAGAACTATCAACGTCGAGAAATAGCACTAGCAATTTGAAAAAACACCTCGAGCGCTGCCATGCAAACACTCAGCTGACTGAGAAGAGAGAGAAAACGGGCGATGAGAGTGATCAGCCAAAGCAATGAAATTAAGTTTCACCGCGGTCTGCCATCATGCCACTTGACCTCGAGAATGATGTGCAATATTTTTTCTCATATTAGAATGTCAAATTATATCTTCAGAGTTATTTTGGTGAAAGTAACTGAAAAGTTGCAGAAGTCATGTAATGATTACAATTCTGAGACAGTAATATTGTAAGGTAGCCCGGATTACGTTGAATCTGGTAACAAGTAATGTATAATGTATTACACTTTACCGTAACGCAACACTGTATATATATATCCCCTACCAGTCAAAAGTTTGGACCTGCGTTCGATTCAATGTTTTATTCTTTATTATCATGACTATTTACATTGTAGATTCTCACTGAAGGCACTATGAATGAACACATGGATTTATGTAGTAAACAAAAAGTGTGAAATAACCCAGAACATGTTTTATATCTTAGATTCTTGAAAATAACCACCCTTTGCTTTGATCCTTTCACTTTGCACCTCTTGGCATTCTCTCATTAAGCTTCATGAGGTAGTCACCTGAAATGGTTTTCCAACAGTCTTGAAGGACTTCCCAGAGATGCTGAGCACTTGTTGGCCCTTGTGCCTTCACTCTGCGGTCCATCTCATCCCAAACCATCTCGATTGGGTTTGGTCAGGTGACTGTGGAGGCTGAGCCATGTAGCAGCACTCTATATATATGTCTGTGTGTGTGTGTGTGTGTATATAAATAATATATGTATATAATTGATAGAAAATATCATACATCAATATTTTATATTTTATTTTAATTATAAATGACCATAAAGTGAGAGGGCATTGTAAAGTAGGTAGGAGATTATTATTATTGTGTGTGTGTGTGTTCACTGTGTTTCTCAGCAGGGAGTTGAGACTGAAACAGGATCTCTGTCAAACAAAGAGGCCAGGAGGAAGTAAGGCTGGTCAGGACTTGCCTAACATTGTGTGTGTGTGTGTGTGTGTGTGTGTGTTGAGGCTTGCTTGGCCATCTGTGGGCATACATAAAGCCTCCTCCTTTCTCTCTGAAAGACTAGAACTCTCATTTTCTCTCCTCTCCCTCTCACCTGATGCTTCATCAAATGGTTCACATGAATTTTTATGCATATGATCTAGTGGATGTGTGAGTGTGCACATGTTTGGGTGTGTGTGACTTGATATTACCTGTGATGGAACTTATCTCATGGAGAAAAACTGTAAGACAAACTTGCCATTAAATCTCAAGTTCTGAAAATGACAGATTAGTCACAGGTGGAATGGTTTGTGGTAACGAATGTGAAAAAATAACTCCATTAACGCTGACGTACAGCAGTGAAAATACCACTTGTGTTTATCTTCTTTCTCTCTTCACATTCACATACACGCGTTTTCTGATTTTTCCAATTTAACTTTGGGGATGCTTTAAAAAACATTTTCTCACCTTGGAAAGATCCTCTCTCTCTCTCTCTCAGACACACACACACACACACACACACACACAAAACAAGCGGTTCCCCTCTGCTTGCTCTGAATACGACCTCCCCCCACCACGCACACGGAAGAGGGGCGGAACGAGAAGAGAGAAGAATGAAGAAGGAGAATGAGTTTTCTCTGGGATGCCAAAGTATCTGAGAGTTCCCTCTTTTTCCCCTGGGAAGAAACAGCCCCCTACCCCTTAAGGCGGCTGAACCACCCCCAACACACACCCCACACCACACACACACACAGAACGGCAGAGCAGGGGTTCTGATATATGCAGTGGTGGAGAATTTTGGCTCTCATCGGAAACTAGTTTTAATCTGATCTAAATATTGCTTTAGGATCGTTTTCATCTGGCATCAGTCAAATCCGAGTGTGTGTGTGTGTGTGTGTGTATGTGTGTGAAGCTGCGGTGCATAGACTGTGCTTTATGGTTCAGTTACATACAGGCTACAGTGGATAAGCGCTCCTCTTTTATTTGTGATGGCTGCTGGCTTGGTTCGGGAGAGAGAGAGAGAGAGAGAGAGAAATTGAAAATTGGAGGTAGAAAAATAAATGGGGTTACATTTGTCAAAGTAGCAGAAAGGAACAGACACACACACACCAACCGCTAGAGTGCCAGGTCTAATAACAGAGTCTCTCTCTCTCTCTCTCTCTCTCTCTCTCTCTCACACACACACACACACACACATACACACACACACACACACACTTTCTCTCTCTCTCTGTCCCTTTCTATTTCTTTCTCTCTATTTGTCTCTCTTTCTCTATCTTAGGAGCGAGTGTCTCTCTCTGTCCTTCTCTATTTTACCTTATTTCTCTCTCTCCCTTCCGTCATCTCTTTCTCCGTCTTCTTATTCCTGTCTTTCCCCTCATTTCTCTGACTTTCTTTCACTCTGTTTCTTGCTGTCTCTCTTTCCCCCATTATTCTCTTTCTTTCTCTCTCTTTCTCTCTCTCTCTCTCTCTCTCTCTCTCGTAACAGTCCGTCTCCATCTTTCTGGCCAAACATTAACCAGCCTGGGCCCAGAAGGTCTGCTACAAACGTGTGTGTGTGTCCCTATGCAATCCAAAGCGGAACTGAAATTCCCGTCAGCTATTGCACGCACACACGCACACACACACACTGCGTTAAACACAGAGAGACTGTGGTTGTGTGTGTGTACTGTTCAGGTCGAACGCTTTTCCGGAGGAATCAGTCACTCTGAGTAGGAATTCTCTCTGGGATCAACGCAGGAAAAAAACTCCCGGTTAACACACGCTGAAAAGCCACAGCCGGAAACTTTTCAAACACCCCCCCCCCACACACACACACACCCACACACACACACACACACACTGAGAGAAGCCGTGGCCGGAAACTTTAATAAACATTAGAGTGTTGAAAATTTTACTGGAAGTCGAAATGAGAGAAAAGCCAGAGCACTATTTCAGACTTTGATTTCAGACCCAGTTTACATCCCTTCCTCTTTCTAACCACACAAACACACACACAAACACACACACACACACACACACACACACACTACGAACATCCTAGTGGTGTTCTTTGAAAGGCCTAGAATTATATATGCATGAGACACCACATCCTGGTCTTACAGAGGAAGAGAGAGTTTCTTTCTCTCTACCTCTCTCTTTCTCACTGTCCGTCTGATTTACTCTTTGCCTCCCTATTTTCTTTATGTTTGACTCTTTCTCTCTCTCTTTTACTCAGTCTTTTCTCTAACTTTCAGCCTCTCTCTTCCTTTTTTGTGTCTGTCTCTTTCTCTCTCTTAGTCTGTATCCCTCTGTTTTATTCTGTCTCTCTCTCTCAGTCTGCCTGTCTATTCATCTCCATCCACCATTTTTTTGTTTCTCTTTCTCTCTCTCTCTGCGACCATACATAGAGAGATCAAGCAAATTAGATAGATGAGAGGAGAGAGGGAGAGAGGTGGTGGGAGGGGAAAAAAAGACAGGCAGGCCAAGAGAGAGAAAACAGTAGAGAGAGAGAGAGAGAGAGAGAGAGAGGAACATTTGCTAGCTATTAGCTCTAGATTGCACTCCATCAAACAGCCCCGATGGTGATTTGGCTCTGATGGATGTGGAGACTTCAGGTGTAATTACAGAGAGAGAGAGAGAGAGAGAGAGAGAGAGACCCAGGGCTGCAGGACAGCACAGAGCAACAATCACTGTTTGCTGTCTCCTTCCTGCTCCTGTGACACACACTTTCCAACACACACACGCAAGTAGTGTTCCTGTTTATATCAAACTCTTCTAAAAACATTCATACTTCCTCTGCTTCAGCAGCAGGGAAATCAGATATAATACCTTCCATAATCATGTATGTGTGTGTGTGTGTGTGAGACGTCTGTTCTCTCTGTACAGGTGAGTCAACTCTGTGGGAAATGCTCACATAGTGTTTGACTGGTGTGTTGATGCAGTGGAATGAGGACTGTGTGTAGTGGTGTTGTAGTGGAATGTGGATGGTATGATGGGGTTGTAGTGAACTTGGATGGTGTAAGATGGTGTTTTGGAAGGTAGATGGTGTGATGGTGGTCTAGTAGTGGATGGTGTGTGTAATGGTGCCATAGTGGAAAATGTGGGTTGGTTTAGTTGTGCTGTAGTGGAAAGTGGATATGCTGTAGTGGAATGTGCGATGGTTTAGTTGTGCTGTAGTGGAATGTGCGATGATTTAGTTGTGCTGTAGTAGAGTGTGGATGTGCTGTAGTGGAATGTGCGATGGTTTAGTTGTGCTGTAGTGGAATGCGGATGTGCTGTAGTGGAAAGTGCGATGGTGTACTTGTGCTGTAGTGGAATGTGGATGGTTTAGTTGTGCTGTAGTGGAATGCGGATGTGCTGTAGTGGAATGTGGATGGTTTAGTTGTGCTGTAGTGGAATGTGGATGGTGTAATGGTGGTTTAGTGGAATATAGATGGTATGATGCGGTTGTACTCGATTTGGATGGATGGTGCAGTGATGTAGTAGTGTAATGTGGATAGTGTAGTGGTGCTGTAATGGAAGGTGCAATTGTAGTGTTATATTGTAGTGCAGTGTGAATGCTGAAATGCTGCTAGAGTGGTGCTGAAGAATGTGGATGCTGTAATGGTGGTTTAAAGGAATATGGATGGTATGATGGGGGTTGTGAGCGGCATGGTGGAGCATGGTGAAATAGTGGTGTTGTCGAATGTGTGTGGGGTACCGTTGCTGTAATGGAGTGCAGATGCTGTAATTGTAGCATAGCAGTGTTGTATTAGAATGTGGATAGTGTAATAGTACTGTTTTGGAATTTTAGATGGTGTATTGGGATCTAGATATGCAGTGATAGTAGTGTGGTTTCATAGTAGAATGCAGATGGTGTGGTGGTGGTGTATGATCTCTCTTTTTCTTTCCATCCGATACTTTTTTCTCTCCTTCCATCGATTTTTAAAAAGCTCTTCTCAGTTTTATGAAGAATTTTAAATCCTCTTTCACCTCTCATAACTCTTGCAGAGAGGGAATTTAAAATGTCCTTTCTCATTTGCTCTCCCTGTCTCTCTCATTGACATTTTTAAACATTCTCTTCTCCCTCTCTCTCTCTCTCTCTCTCTCTCTCTCTCTCAAATTTTATTAGCCATTTTAAATCCTCTGAAAAGAAAAACAACTCTAAAAAACACACATGGCCATTTCCTGCCCCCTCCTCTCCAACTCATCCCTGCGGCGTATCTGCGTATCTCGTCAGCGGGGACGGCGAGGGCCGGTGGAAGGGCGCCATGGCTTCTGATTGGCCACCTGATGTGACCCGATGGGACGTGACCTGTGACTGCCCTCCGGTCCTGGCGCGTGATTGGCTGATCTTATCTGGCCTGCAGGAAATTGGGCTCGATGGCTTCCTATGCTGGAAAGGGAGGCCAGATAAAGTAGGATGTTGTTTTCTCCACAGTTTCTTCAGGGAGATGTGTGTGTGGCAGAGAGAGATACTTCCATTGTGGTGCAAAGTGTTCTGTATTTCAGATAAAACAAAAAAAAACTTTTCAAAAATGAAGTGGTCCAGTTCCCACTTCACCCCTTTAGATTCTGACCTTATTATATTAGCTCCCACTGGCTCTTTTTGCCTTATCCTAACGTCAAATGTGCTATCTGCAGGCATATTAAATCTTGAAGTCACTCTCATTAAAAAAACTTTTTACAAATCAAAAGTATTGAAAAAAGTTAAATTACAAAGAAAAATGGCAAAGCAAATAACAATGTGAACAATATACTGTACGTAAAAATAAACTGTATAGAGTATTATACAAATACAATGTATAGGGTGAAGAATATAAGCATGCTATATATTATATAAGGTATAAAGCTTGTGTGAAATATAATATACTATAAAAAAAATTATAGGGTGAATATAAATGTAGTGTAAAATAACAGAAAACATACTGTATATATGTTTACATTCATGTATACCTATAATTGAAATAGAATTGACACTTATTGTCCCTCATTATGATACTAGCAGGTGGGTTTCGACACCAGCTTCCAGGTTTTTTAAGTTTTTAACTGAACTTTTCCTTTAATGCAGCCTTCAGAGAAGACGAAGGTTGGTTGTTAATATATTGGACTAGAATCAATAGCAAAACTGAGAGACAGCTTCTTAATACGGTAACCAGATGTCTTTCTCTCTCTCTCTCTCTCTCTCTCTCTCACTCTCTCTCACACACACACACACACACACACACACTGGAAGCTGTGAAGCTTTTTATTGCCATTATATCATAAAGGGCCATCAAAAAAGAAATATGGTGCTACATAAAAGTGTGACAAAAGGCTTTTTCGATGGCACATGTGTTCTTTCATGTGCTCATAAAGGGGTGGATGTGATTAAGAGGTTAAAATTCGATCATTCTGTCTTTTTTATGAATGGACACTTTTATTGTATTTTGCACTCTTTTCTCTAAACTAAAACTAAATTATGTATTAATGGTGTGTTTAGCATTGCTGAGGTTGTTTTTAAGAAGCAATGCTCAGTTTTCAAGCTTTATTAACTATGATGCTGACTTTTGGTAAGTGTCTAGATGATCTCTTACAGAAATTGTCTTGTAAATATATAGACTGAATTTTTTTTATATTTAATCAGGGGCATTTAGAGTTTAATGACACTCTGGGCTTAGCCCAAACCGAATGTAAATTCAAAGAGGAGCCGAGGATTTTTTTCAACTTGTATACAGTATATAAAATGTGTTATAGTAGACTACAGACTATAGTAGACTGCCTACATTATCATTTAATTTTGAGATGCATACATGTTAATGAAATGAATAAGCTAAACAACTGTACAGTTATTTTGGCTATCCAGGCTAGACTCAAAAAAGCCTGTGCAAAATCAGCTGCCAACACCCCTGTATTTAGTTAAATATTAGTTAATTGGCTGCTCTATTAAGGCTGTTAACACATTTAAAAGTAAAGTAATACTTACGAAACTTAACATGGTTGCCAAGTTGGTTTGGCCCTAATTTCATAAAGCAATTCTTATGAAACACTTAAGAAACTTGGAAAAGCTTGACAAGTTGGCTGTACCTATGTTCGGAAAGCAATACTTAAGAAAGACATACGCTTTTATGTAGCAAAATACTTATGAAAAACTTAAGAAACCTAACATAGTTTGCTAAGATGCTTTGCCTCTAAGTTCATAAAGCAGTATTGCTTTAGAAACTTAACATGGTTTAGCCATAGGTTGGAAAGCAATTCTTAAGAAACTCGTAAGAAGCTTAACATGGTTTGCCAAGTTGGATTGTCCTTAAGTTTGTAAAGAAATACTTATGAACCCTTAAGAAACTGACCATGGTTTGGCTCTAATTTCATAAAGCATTATTTATGATAGCTTAAAAAGTTTACTAGTTTACTGGTTTGCAAAGTTGGTTTGGCCCTTATTTCACAAAGCAATACTTACAAAGCAGTTCAGAAACTTAAGGTGCTTTGCCAAGTAGGTTTGACCCTAAGTTCATAAAGCAATGTTTACAAAACTTGGAATGACTTGCCAAGATGGCTGGTCCAACAATGGGAAAGCAAAACTTACGAAATTCTTAAGAAACTTAACATGGTTTGACAAGTTGCTTTGGCCCGAAATCCATGTTGGAGTTTGCCAAAATCAAGCTTAAGCAGCTAATGATTTTAAATGTATAAATGTGTTAAATGCACCAGGCAAAAATACCAATTTTTGTAGTTTTCTTTTAATGGGCCTATATGGGATAGCAGCAATGGAAATAAAAAAACAGCCATCTGATGCTAATCGGATGCTAAGTGAAAACATTCAGGAGCTGTGTGACAGAATTATAGTGGCGCTTCCACCCGAGGCTGGAGCGTCAGAGGCCCGGCTGGAAATCTCTTCAGGGATCTGATGACGTGTGAGTGTGTTGGCAGATAGAAAGAGAGAGAGAGAGAGAGAGAGAGAGAGAGACTGATAAAGGACTGACTTTGGAGTCGTACAGCAAAGGAAGAGAAGGTTTGTGAATGAAAAGCAATGGCCATTGAAAAGAGTAGTGCATGCACCCACTCTGGACGGGAAAGCTCTTAAAGGAACAGTCAACCTTTCCCCCCAAAAAACACTGATGTGTAATGATGGCGGAAGGCTTAAAGGGGCAAGTAGCATGTTCATTTTCTGCTAGCCACTTCAGTGTTTTTGGGTGGAGTTCTCCTTTAAAAGCTCTCCCAGCTGGAGTGGGAGTATACAGTAAACAAGAGAGAGAGAAGCCCCAAAGCGGAAGATAGAAAGAATATGGTTAAAGGGATTTTAGAGTCTGTCATTATCGCTCCACCAAGGGGAAATTTCAGTGGTAAAAAAAGAGAGAGAGAGGAGGAAGACCAAATTTATAGACAGACGGGATGACGAAAAATGAGGCTTGGCTGTCAGTCTGTGGTGAATTTTTATGAGGTCTTCAGGTCTTCTCCCCCTTAAAGAGGTGGGCCCCTTTTTCCCATTTGCGGAGGTTTTTCTTTTCAAAGAAGCTTGTGCGCTCTCCCTCTCAGGGCTGACCTTTGACCTTTCTGGTCGTAAAACTACTTGAGAGTTCAGGAGGTCGCTTGCGTTTGCACCTGACCGACCTGTTCTTTGGTCACCATGTGCAGAGAAATGGAGATTTTCTATTATTTTCTTCAGAAATTGTAGAAAATCTTTGTTATCGACTAACTGGGCACTAATTGGGCACCCAATATAGGTAGATAAAGACAGATATAGATATGCAGTATGTAATAATATAACATCATATACAGTATATCTTATATTTTACCTGTTATAATATTATGTCTGATTTTCCTATTTATTTCTTTAAAAAAATAACCTAACAATAAAACAACATTAATGTCGTCATTTTGCTTGGTGCCAACTTGTACCTCTCCCCCAACCCCTGACCCCCTGCATTGCTCTACCAAAGTGGTACAGTCCAGTTGCATAGCTTTCTGCAGATTTACAACCGCTGACAGTTTCCACTGGAACAAACTACTTTTCAATGAAAAAAGAGACCTCACTGTTCCAGCCACAAATGCACTCAGCCAAAGCGTTCTCCTATATGGACATGGCAACTTGACTCAGCACATTTTGAAAATATATGACCGGCTACAGTCTTCTCCCTGCTCTGTAAGCTTTGGATTAGCACAGACAGGCCAAGCCATGATGGATCAGTGCACCGTGTTTGAGGAGCAGCTAACTACAATTAGTGAAGCTTGTAACTTAACTACTTTTTCATTAGCTTGTCAGTAGTGAAGCTTCTGATAGTCTCCCATGTCCGTGTGGCATACATACATTTCATTGCATTACATTCTTCGCAGCTGCAAGGTGGAGACTGAGGATAGGGTCCAACATGGTGAAGATGGAAGCAAGAAACCATGGCTTTGAAATAGCTTAGATGTTATTAGCTACTTGTTCTCAGTAGCTTGTAGAGTAGCTAAGTACTGAATTGAAACTGTAACTTGGCGTCAGCTTAGCTAATTTAAATCATAAATAGTTTGTGGCATTGAAATATTCCCCAGCACTATCGGCACGTTTGATTCCTAGCACTGCCATTTTTTGGCCTTGGCGCTTAAAACCGAGTGAATAATGCAAGCATTTCCGTAACATTGAGTAGCGTGACATGCGGTTCCAGACTAGCGAGCTCCATGACCAGGTGCAGTGTGTGTGTGTGTGTTTGCTCTTCTCGTGACTGTGGAGCTGTTGCTAAGGAATCAGCTTATCTCCAAAGCATATCCAATTTTTCCCTCACTCCCTCCCTCTCTCCTGTCTGCCTTCTTTCCGTTTTGTCTTCCGAATTCCTTCGTTCCTTGCCGGCCAAGTCCCATGCAAGACGCGCACACGTGCGAGCAAGTACATACACACACACACACACCTGCTCAGGCTAAACAGCTGTGGAGAACATAACATCATTAGGCCTACTGACAGAGAAAGAGTAGCCTGTGTGTTTTTGTGTTGGTTGCTGTCTGTGTGCCTATCCATGTTTTTTTGCTTGACCGTGTGTACATTAAATACTTAAGTACAATTAACAGAGGTCAAATAAATACACAGACTTTTATAATACAATGATTTTATGCAATGACAGATTCAATAACAGGAAACAATTAAATATTTTTCCACGTGTGTGTTTGGGATTCTTCCTTAGATTTATTTTGGGGACAAATTTTAGACTCTACACCTGCAGAGTGGGCTCAGACCCGCCTTTCAGGATGAAAAATGATGTCCTTGTGTAGTTTTTGAGAAAATATCTTTTGTATTAAAGCAAATTTAAGGAAACTAAAAGGGTTCAGCTACTGTCTATAAATGTATAATGAAGTAAACATGTGCATGGGTGTATTTGAGTGTGCGCATATATGTAAGTGAGCTCCTAATTTGCTAATGGAGATCCTCCTTCCTGCAGGTTTTAGCTCCAGTCCTGCTCCAGCAGATCCACCACTCTAGCCTCCTGACACTGGCTCCAACCCTGATTGAATCCACCTGGCACTTGTGTTCAGAAGCTCTAGAGGCTGATCCAGGCTTGAGTTTCTGGATCAGGTGTGTTAGATTAGGCGTGGAACTCCTCAGGGAATCAGAGCTTCACCATTTTTCTCTTTGTCTTTCTTTCTTTTCTTTTCTTTAAAAAAAAAACAAAAAACCTTTTTTTCCATCTGTTACCCCACTGGCAGTGAGCAGTGGAACAACAGCCTGTCCATTAAGATACACCTTCTGCTCACTAACCAAAGGCAAGTAAGCCTGTAGTACAGGCAAAATGGTTGAACTCTAGTCCATGGTGCTCATTTTCTGGCAATTGTTAATGCTAGTCAAGCTATTCAAGGTATAAAAACACATCTTGAGCCTGATTACCAACCTGGTTTTGCACCAAATCCACTTAAATGCAGAGTCTAAAATGAGCACCATGCTAACTTGCTTTAGGAAGGTTGTAATTTTGGTTGGTTATGGCAAATTTCTATTTACACTTGTCATTGTAACATTGTAAATTCGTAGCTAGCAAACTGGAGCAATATGAGCTCAGAAACAGGGGTCTGAGGCATCCTAAAACTACTTTCTGTGAAGCATGTGATGTAAGCCTGTGATATTGCCTTATGTATCAGACTTGTTTGTATGGCTTTAAACTTAGTTTAAAGACAAGTCAAAGTAAACTAGTTTGACTCCTATCTACTATATACATGTACCTAGAGAGATGAGATGACATGGTTTCTACAGTATGAACAGATAAGGCACATGAAGTTATAAAAAATGTAAATAAAAATGTCACATAGAATGAACAAAAATATACAAAGAGACTATGAAATAAAAAAAAAAACCTTGAAACTTTAAACTAGACGTAGGAAAAAGATAGTTCCATGCAGAATTCAACTACAATTTTGGTCTTGGAGTTTCTTTTTGCATTGGAAGTGCATAAGATCTATGGCAGTTAAATATAAAAATTTTAAATAAACGGTGTACAATAATGTCCAATAAGATGTGTAAATATTTCAACAACAGTAAAGAGGGAAGAGAGAAAAACAAGCAGTAGTATGTGCAAATAATGGTATGGACAAATAATGTTTGACAGAATTACAGTTATTAGTATCTGCAAATTGTTCCAATAATATATGCAAGTATTATAGCATACATATACAGTCCAAGTGGAGAAAAGCACGATTTCAATTTTACAAATTCTATTATGAAATACAATTCCAATTTTTGTGGTAATATACTCAAGATTAGCAGCATTTTAACAAATAGCAGAGTGTGCTGTACAGTCAGTCTGTAAACATAAACAGTATCTCTGGAACAGTTTCAATGTGGCATGGATAAGATTGTACATGGAGCAGCATGTGCATTACAACAGTGTTTAAGGTGCAGAGGTGCTATAGAGTCAGTTCACTTTCTGGGTGTGTGGGGGGGGGGGGGGGGGAGTGGGAGGGCAGGCAGTGTGTCTGATGGCTTCTGAGAAAAAACTATTGTGCAGTCTGGTGGTTCAGCTGTTTCTTATCTACTGCTCTCATGTGGCCAAACCACACAGAGATGCACCTGGTCAGGATGCTCTCTATGGTGCCCCTGTACAACAAGGTGAGGATGGGAGGAGGGAGGTTGGCTCGCTTCACGTGTCTCAGGAAGTGGAGATGGTGCTGGGCCTTTTTCATGATGAGGGTGGTGTTGGTGGTCCAGGTGAGGTTGTCTGAGATGTGAACTCCCAGGAAGTTGGTATTCTTTACAGTCTCTATTGTGGAGCTGTGGATGCTGAGTGGTGTGTGGGTGGAGCGCGTTTTCCTCTCATCTCTGTAGGCCGACTCGTCATTGTTGCTGATGAGCTGCACCATGGTCATGTCGTTGGCGAACTTGATGTGGTTAGAGCTGTGCAGGGTGGTGCAATCATGGGTCAGGAGTGTGAACAGCAGTGAACTGAGACTCAGAACTAAGGAGCTCCTGTGTTCAGTGTGATGGTATCGGAAATGTTGCCGACACGGATGGACTGAGGCCTCTCCGACAGGAAATCCACTATCCAGTTGCAGAGGGAGGTGCTCAGGCCCAACTCACTCATTTTTGCACAGTCTCTGGGGAAAGATGTTGAATGCTGAACTAAAGTCTATGAACAGCAATCTAACACAAGTGTCTTTCTTTTCCAGGTGAGAGAGAGAAAGGTGAAGTGCAGTGGATATTGCATCCTCAGTTGACCTGTTTGACCAATATGCAAACTGCAGCAGGTCCAGTAAGTGGGGGAGGGCTTTTCACCTGTGCCATGACGAGTCTCTGAAAGCACTTCCTGATGATGGGCCTCAGAGCCATGGGACGGTAGTCATTCAGGCAGGTAACTGAAGATTTCTTTGGCAATGGGAATTATGGTGGTGGACTTGAAGCAGGCTGGGATGAACATCTGGTGATATGTTGATGATGTCTGCAAAGACATCAGCCAGCTGATTAGTGCAGTCCCTGAGCACGACTTGGAACATTGTCTGGACCAGCAGCCTTTCGTCTCCTCACGTCAGCTGCAGGCAGAGAGATGATCAGGGGTGCATTTCCCAAAAGCATAGTTGCTAGCTATGTTTGCAACTAACATAGTATACATTAACAACTAACATAGTGTTGCTAACATAGACCAGCTTTATTCCCTGACCAGAAAGCAGCATCTCTCCCTCTTAGCTGTGCATGTGCATTTGCTGAAAACCAGGGCTTTTCATTGACTCTTGTGATGATGTTAGTGGAGACAGTTACATTCTCTATGCACTGATGTAGCAGGTCACAGATTCAGTAAACTCATTCAAGTTAACGCACCCATTGTAAATAGCTGCTTGTCCGAACAAGGTTCTCCTGGCAAGTCTTGTGCGTTTCAGCAGTTATGTGTATGAGGGCAGTCACATGACTTGCGTGATCAGAAGAGCCAGTGTGGAAGTGCGCAGCTGCTTTGTAGGCACTGCACATGTTGGTGTAAACGTTGTCAAAACAGTTCTCTCCCCTTGTAGCAAAGTCTACATGCAGGGAGAATTTGGGGAGAACTGAGTTCAGATTCATGTGGTTAAAGTCACCAGCCATGAGGAAAAATCCATCTGCTGCATGGTCTGGAGCTTGTTAATAGGCTCGAACTATTCACTTAGCACCAGGTTAACATTAGCTCTAGGCAGCAGGTACACAGCTACAACTAGCACCATGGAGAATTCTCTCAGCTGTTAGGACAGGTGACACTTTATGACTAAAAACTCTATCTGTGGTAAGCAATGGCAACTCACTTTAGCAGAGTTTGTGCACCAGAGTTTGTTGATGTAGATGCACAAAGCGCTGCCTGAATTTAGGAAGATGGTCAGCAGTTTTGTACAGGGGGTCCAGAGAAGAACAATAGAAAATGATCTGGACACAAGTAGGGTTAAGTAAGATTGAACTGCTGTGGTTTAATACTGGTGTGGACAGAACAATATTGTGTAGGTAGTGTAGACTGGGCTTGGTGTGCGTAGATGTAGATGCTACAATAGAGGGCCGGGTTATTAATCAAAACCATCAACCAACATAATCTTGACCATGTCAATTATTTTTGAAATTCTGTTACTACTTTCCCCAGTTTGTAAAAATTTAACAGGATCAACATGGGTATACGAGGTGTAGACGGGATTAAGCAGTACAGATGTAGGAAACATGGACTGGACTTGTTGAAGCATGGAAGTTGATGGGTCTAAATCAGCACATCTGTAATTGTAGATTAAACACGATCTGCACAGGTGAAGGAGGTTTAGACAGCACATGATCAATGCACAGTGGATGTAGACTTGACAGAAAAAATGTTAGTAGCTTATTAATGTGCACTCTTTTCCAAGTCATTGATAACATCCAACAGAATATCAGTTGGAATTGGTGATTACAGAACATACATGGTGGGTTATGGGTAGTGGTCATTGGAACGAATGGAGTTCATTCTATATTGGACTGTATTGTACAATATTGTATTGTACTAAAATATATGCTCAATATAATTTAATGTATGAGAGCATGTAGAGTTTGCTGGACTACATTTTGGGTTAGAGTCCACCTGCTCAGGTAGTGATGATTGCAGTCTGTCTGTGATTCTCTCTCTCTCTCTCTCTCTCTCTCTCTCTCTCTCCATGGCTTGATGGAGGAGTAGGATTAGCAGTAACCAGATCTGTTTTGCACAGCTGTAGGAATTTTCATTACAATGATCCTGGGTGTGGTACAGCAGGAATGTGCCCCGAAACATACCGAGAGCATGGACACACACACACATGCATACATACACAAGTCCAGCTTGTTTCTCTTTTACAAACACACACTGGCACATACACAAGCATACACACATCCAGGTGTACTCGAGTGAATGAATACATGCACGCACGCACACAGGTAGTGCTGTTTCCTTCCATTTCAACAAGGATGGTTTTCACACACCTCTTGCTTGACCCCAACTTTACCACTCCTCTAAAATAATGTACTCTGTGCTAAAATATACAGCCTTAGATACATATACAGACATACTTCGATTTTTTAAATCCTTACTTTTTGTCGGTACTAATGGTTCCAAGTTGACACCACAAAATTATATGGCTCTAACCAGTTTGGTCTCAAATCACATCACATGCTTCAAGAACACAGTCCAGCCACTGTTACAAAAATCTCTCGCACACAAGCACACTAGCACACACACACATGCATGCACCCTTATGCTGCAGTCATACATGTCCCCCAAATACACTGACACACACACCCACACACACACACCCACACACACACACACACACACACACACACACACACACACACACACACACACACACACACACACACACTTTTCTCTCCTTTCTCTCATAAATGTGTTGATGGCAACAGCTGCCACTGAAAGATTTGAGCTTTAGCAGCAACTGGACAGACAAAGTTTAGACTAGCACTGTGTGTGTGTGTTTTAGAAAGTGTGTGTGTCCATGCTTGTTTTGAATGTATGTGTGGTTTTATTTGTTTGCTTGCTAATTATATGTTTTAAGATGTTAGAATGTTTTTTTTAAACAAATGTTTGTATTTTCTAATACAGTATATTGTCATCAAAATGAGATTTCTCTTACTGTCACGTTTGCTAAACAAAATAATAGCTAATTAGCATAAAATATTTCAACCTCTCTATAGAGCACAAATCTGCTTGATACTTAAGCTAACTCCTTTTATTCTGATCAGCCATTTAGAACCAACCTGAAGCTTGGCCAAGCCCTGAATCTGTTGCTAATTTCTATGCTAAGTGGTTCTTTGAATTAAGCACTAGCTAAATTTGCACTAATATTGTGAAAATTAGCAGTAAGATTCTATATTGGATCCAAGTACCATTAGATTAAAATTGACTACTAGTGTAGTATTCAGTCATGTAGTTCAAATGCTTCTAGATCTGTGGACCTGAAACAGTTCAGAAGCAGTGCTTCAGACGTGAATGTCTGCTTTCCTCTCTTGTTCTCAGGGCGGTGTTGGGTTGCCGCATGTCAGTGTTGGGAACATTAGCCGTACGGTGCTGAATGAAAAATGCTTCCCCCTCAGGGCTCTAGAACACAATCAGGAAGGCAGGGAATAGCTAGCGTTAGCATGTCACGCATGAGCCAGAAAGTTTGTTGATCTGTGGTGCTTTTGGTAAATGGAGAAAAGTGCTGTCATGTGGCGCCAGTGTGTAGTGTGTGTGTGTCAGAGTTTGTGTGTGTGTGAGAGAATGATGCAACATTGAGGTTTAGCTTTTCAGCATTACGAGTGAAGCTAATCCTTCCAACTTTTTCATCCCTGCCAAGTTCCTCTCTCCCTAGAGCTCCAGGGCTAATTATTCTGCCTTTAATCTCTAGATTAGGAGTGGTGTGATGGTCCTGAAGCGTTCCGGTCGGATGCGGGATCCCATCAGTCAAGGGCAAAACTTCAAGGCAGAGCCGATCCTTGGAATGTGGGAAAACTGGGAATTACGCTTCCGCTAGAGTACCAGATTCCAACTGAAGATAAGCAGGCTTCCTTTGAGGCACACATTTTTTAAGGCACAGTTTCAGGAGATATTGCTCTAAATGTGGATGAATGTAGATCTGTGAGGAAAGAGAAATATAAACTAGGCAGAGTCTGAGTGCTGGGGAACAAAAATAATGAATGCACTAAACAGTGTTGTAGAGATAGCACACACTTTCTGGGAACATGAAGAAATTCTCTCTCTCACTCTCTCTGGCGTGTAGCTCCACCAGCTGTCACAGATTTAATGCAGATTCCTCTCTGGCCTGTCGGCTTCAGTAGACATTCCTGTGCTATTACACAGTGGCCTCTACTGCCCTTCTCCTGATGCCCTCACTGCCCCTTCTGGCCCTTTTCTGGTACCCTCTCTGCCACTCCTGGCCCTTTTCTGGTACCCTCACTGCTGGCCCTTTTCTGGTACCCTCACTGTCACTCTTGCCCCTTGTCTGGTACCCTCACTGCCACTCCTGTCCCATTTCTGGTGCCCTCACTGCCCTTTCTGGGGCTGTCATACCAGATATGGCACCTCTTCTGATTCTCTCATTCTGGTACCCTACTGTCGTAGTCTTAATACAAGTTCTCTACTACAGAATGTTCTGTCCTCCTGGCATCTACATTCCTTCCCCTGGGACACTTCCCTGTGCTTTGCTTGAGATGTAAAACACTGAGGTAATATGAGGCAAAGATCTTTGTGCAAAAGTCAGGTGGATTCCTTAAATACACACCATAGCCCTTTCAAATTTCACAATCGTCACTATTCTCACAATTTCTACTGTATGTCTTCTCAAATTCTTATCTATATCCTTTGTTATTTTTATGACTTTTCTCTAGTCTACTTACCAAACCCACCCCAGGTCAGCCACATCCAATGTTCGGACCCTGTACCAGTCCAGCCTTTTTTCTTTGAGAAACTGCCATTTAAAACACAGCACACGGTACACCGCAATGAAATGTGACCAATGTATTTGACCCCTCCGTGAAGGAGCAGTGGGCAACTGAAATTGGGAGCACCTGGGGAGCAGTGCTTGGGATGGTACCTTGCTCAGGAGTATCTCAGTGATACTTTTACTGGTCCAGGATTCAAGCTGGCAACCTTCTGATCAAGGGGGCAAATCCTTTAACCATTATGCTACCAACTGCCTCTGCATCAGGTCAGTATCCTGCATGTTCTTGTTATGCCCATTCCTGCATTTTACATTCACAACCCTGCACCAGCCTGGCTGTTGTCTGGACTGTCGCTCAGTCTAGCCCAACCCTGCACCAGTTCAGTTTTCTGTTGACATGCCAATCTCTGCAATTCATGGTCATAATCCTGCACCTGTCTAGCCAGTGGCTGGATTCCCTGCAGCAATTTTGCTGGTGTCCTTACCACCCGCACCAGTCCAGTCGGTGTCCTGAACCCCTGCACCAAGTCAGTATCTTGAGCTACAACCGTCCAGATGTTCTCATTAAGCCCATTCCTGATGTTGCCATCATGCCCATTCTTACAATCCACACAACCCTGCATCCTCAACTTGTGCCATTCTAGCTTTCTGACTCTGCACCAGTCCAACGTTTTGACCCAACACTATTCCAGTGCTCTCAACTTGCATCAGTCTAGCATTCTGATCATGCACCAGTGCATCCAGTGTCCCGACCCTGCACCAGGTCACTGTCACTGCACATAATGTTCATGTCTGTTTTTTAAAGCTAAAGACTACCACAAGAAGACCACATTGGTTCTTCTCTTCAACCCCTGAGGCGCACACACACACAGCAAGTTTGCTATTGATTAGGTACATTGCTCTGTTTTGTGCCAAGACTGTATACACGTTAGTCGGTTGTGTGTGAATGAGAGGGAGAGAGAGAGGGCGGGAGGAAGGAGTTAGGCAGTGTGTCAGAGGAACGGCATGTCTACTCAAGGTCACACACAGCTGTTGCCGGGGGGGTGGGGGTGGTGGGGGTTGGAGTGAGAGAGGCCTCAGCCAAAAACAAGGACATATAAACAGGATGCCTCAAGTGTGTGATTGCACAAGTGTGTGAAAATGAGTTGCAGAGGGGAAAATATCCGTGCATGGATGCATGCAAACACAAAGTGCGCACATACCATTAGCAAAGTGTTGTAGTGTTAGGAGTGTATCTCAAATGCATTAAATCATTTTTAGATTGCATAGTTGGCAATTTATGTGCAATGAAAAAGTCTGATCTCTTCTATACTTTTGCAAAAGACCCTTTCAAAGGAAGGATGCCAATGCTACTTGCCCCAGTCTTTGTTGATCACTATGATACATTGAGGTAAAGTGTTCATTTAAGCCAGAATCTCAAAGTACAGCCTCATGCATCTCTTGTTTCCTTCTCCCTTCAAATACTGTTTTACCACAAGGGGGCAGATTCCTGGGTTTGGGGCGGTGGGTAGGGGTTGGAGGTGGTGGTGGTGGTTATAAACAACAAACATAAAAAAATGTGATTTTCAAATGGGGATAACTTGGAACTTAATATACACTCTATTAGAACGAACACTGAAGATAAGCTGACAATTTTCAAGAAATTAGTAAAATGATTTTTAACTTTAGTCTGCACAATAATTTTTTTTAGGTCTATACTACAAACAACGCAAGGTGCAGACTTATGTGTGCATTAGGGTGAGTAACGTCAATACGACATGCTTTACTCCAAGCTGGAACCAATTAGATTTTCCAGAGCACTCGGTACAAAGGCACGCGAAACGCTGTTAGAAGTTAAATTGCTGCAAACGACTAGCACTGTGTACAGGCTGCAACAATAATCCAGCATTTTTTTGGGGTTTGCACGAAATATCACATCTTGTTGATTTACAGTAAAAGACCATAGACTCTCTTACTGCTGTGATTCCTCTAGAATCTCTTCATCAGTGGTCTGTTTCTAATCCTAAACATTCCCTGGTTGGGCTTTTGAGTTTTGTTGACAACCCTAAACCTAACAGTGATACTGGCTGCTAAACACTATTGCATAAATGGAGATAAGTGAAGGCCAGGTAAAGTTTCCAAATGTTTTATTGTGAGTTCTTCTTGCAGCCCTTGATTAGTGATTTGGCCAAATTCAGCCATTATCTGTTTTGGCAATTACAATTTCCAAAGATTGTTTTAAATGCCCTACCCCTTGTGCACAGATGGTTACAAACCTGCCTATGCCACTGGTCAATCAAGTTGTCAGTGAGACAATTTTTGGGGTTTGCAATGCATCGTTGTTACACATATAAGGTGTGGTGTGCAATATATTAATTATTTTGTTGCAAATTAAAATCTGAATGCAGTAGTGAAAATTTTGGAAATATTTGCCTAAGGTTGTAAAGGTCCTCTTTTTTGGATGGCAGAGTATGTTCAGAGTAGTGCAAATGGATCGGTCTTTACAAACTTGTGGTTTTTGATTGTTTGTACTCCCTGCCTCTCCGACTCAGAATAAGTGAATACAGAGTCATTCTTCTACTCACTTTAGAGTAATTCTTCTCTTTCAGTCTTTCCATGATGCTATAAGCCAGACTTGCCCTGTGTGTCGTCCAGTTTCCCCAGTCAGCAGTGAGTCGACAGGAAACTGGAGGCAAAAGGAATGCCTGCGTCACTCTCTCTCACTCTCACTGACTGACTCAAATTCATGCCGGGAGAGGAAACCTAGTGAGAAACAGGCTGTGAGAACAGAAATCCAGTAACACGTAAACAGGGTCCCCCTCTGAATGACTGGAAGGTGATTCATGTTTTCTGAGTATGACGAGTCACTCAATAATAACAAGGAGAACTGTAAGAGAGGGGAAAAAAAAGATGCCAGATCATCATGAAACAGATCCAGTCACCCAGTCGTGGCCGGCTAGGAGCTGCAGGAATGGTGTAGAATCTGATGAGTTGTGGAGCTGCTACATACCACTAATACTACACAATGTAAAATTTAAAAATAATTTCTGAGATTTGACCTATGATTTTTTGTAACATTGAGCATATTGTAAGTTAGTAATTGTATGTTTCTCACAAAAATAATTTAAGACTTTAAGTGTAATAGTCAACTTATTACATAAGGTAAACTGCAAAAACTGTTATCATATTGTATAAATTAAGTAATTAATACTGTACAAAAATATTTGTCAATATTAAGACACTTTTTGATGTGTGAACTGAGTTTTGTCTACACAGACTGGAAACAAATCTGAAATTCCAGCTAATCAGTTTTCAGGTAGTCAAAATTTCAACAGACTCTATCTAGATGATTCACTGATTAGCAAAAACTCCTGACTGTTAATGTAATGAGTCTTGGTTAGTTATCATTGGCTGTCCTTTGTTTTGCTAAAAAGTGAAACTGGAAACATATTAAGTATATTTAATAAAAATGAATTTTACTTAATGAATTTTTCTATAACCAAAAAGTATGATAACTTTTATTGGCCTTTAGTCATGTTAGCCTTTTCTTTTTGTGCAAATTGTGCAAAACTCAACTTTGGCAGTGGAACAAAGGTCTCATCAGGTCAGCCATGTTGAGGAATGAATACACACATGCGTTCTGCTCATCAGACAACAGAATTCAGAGTTTTAAACAACGAATCCTTGGTGTGTATCTGTCTCTTCCACTCCCGTTTTAAACCATAAATATCTGCCTGGAGCCTGAGGTGATTTATTTTATATAGATGTGGTCTGACTGTGCAGCGATCCAGCTGTCGCTCTTCGTATTAATATTTATGATTCGCGCTGCATAGAGGCTTGCTGAAAAGGCTCCCACACCTGCCGGGACAGCGCAAGCGTTTACAGCACTGTGGGTTCGGCTGGCGGGAAACTCTCGGCTCTTGTGTACAGCAGGTGGACGGCTGTGCTAAATATTTGAAAAACTTGAGGGGAGATTTATTTTGAGGAACGCAGGTGAGCCCACGCCCTGCCAGAACTTGACCCCAGAGAATAAGTTGTGGGTTCTGGTCTAGCTGTGTGTGTGACTCAATTTTTACGTCCACAATTCTAGGGCCTATATTGGAACAGACCAACAATATGTGAACCATTTATATTTGGCCGAATTAAATGTAAGTTTGGGGTTGAGATACTGTTGTTAGGCCATATAAATAGTCTATGTGAGTAGATTTAAAATGTTTCCTTTGAAGTAGGTTGACAACATTTAATAGCCTAATTACTAAACCATTCTTGCCCTCTACCTGTTGCCAGTTGTTTGTCCTACTGAAAGAAATTCCTGTAGTCTTGGCATATTTGCTCACATCCTCCTCTAGTTTTAGCTTCTTTCCTCAGCTTCCTATTTCAGCTCCTCCTGGCCTCTTTCACTGTTAAGTGTTCCATTTATCACTTTGTTGAATAAGTTGGATTGTTGCAACCTTAACAACTAGGAAGAAACAAAGTGCCGCGAGCACTTTCACAGCAAGAAGGTCCTGGTCAGCTGTTCTTTCCCTGGTCTTTTTATGTGGAGTTTGGCTGCTCTCTCCGTGTTCAAATGGATTATCTCCAGGTGCTCTGCTTTTCTTCCACAATCCAAAAGCATGTGCTATGGGTTGATTGGGTACTATAAATTGTCCTCATAGGTATGGCTGTGAGTGTGTTTGTGTGAGTGTGTATGCCCTTTGGTGTATTGGCACCCACCCAGGGTTGGTTCCCGCCTCGCGTCCCGGGATTGGCTTTAGTCCCCATGACCCTGATAGGGATTAAGAGGTTCAGATAATAAATGAATTTCCTCAGGTGCTAACAAAAATATAATCTATAGTCCTACAGAGGCTGCAATGTCATGGGTGTTGTGGAAATTACTTTTAAATACTAACTTTTCAAGCTATATACTACATATAAAAGTGGCTAAGCGACAACAAAGCAACTGTTTTGATAAAGCAGTTAGCTGCAGTTCAAGCTACGGAAGAAAAAGTAGTTAACTACAGCCAAGCTGTTTCATCCAGAAATACTTAATATTTACATGTAGGATACTCTTAATGTGAAAGTAATATGTACATTTGTGTCTTTTAACAGTATAATGTCAAAGCACAATAAGGTTTCAGGTAGAAGGTAGAACGCACACTCCTGTAGAGTAATACATTTTGAGAAATATGACCAGGAGTTGTTGCTTCCATCTTGCATGCATGGATCTTATAACCAGTTACTGAAGTGGGTGTGTGTGTGGGTTTGTGGTGCTGATGAGGTTGGTGTGATGGAACAGCTGTGGCTGGGTTAATGTTGGCTCAGTGTGTGTTGACTGCTCTTCCGTGGAAGTGAAGAGGTAAATATTTTGCACTCGCTCAACATCCCACTCTACAGCCTCCACAATGATGACAAACAGCCACCAGACAATTAGCTGATCCTCTCGCTCTCTCTGTATCTGTCTTAATTTGTTCTGTGTCTCACTCTCTTCCTCTCTTATCTCGCTTTCCTTTTCTACTTATCTGTCTCAATGAATCTCTGTCTTGATCTTTTCCTTGTGTATCTTAATGAATGTCTGTCTCTATCACTTATTTTTCTGTTTTAACGAAGCTCTCTTGCTCTCACTTTCAAACTTTTTCTTTCATTCCTTCCTCTTTTCATCTCTTAAATCTCTTTGTGTATCTCTTTATATCTCAATCTAAATGAAACACCCTCTTCTTGTCTTTCTCTTGCCGTCTTCTGTCTGGCTCTCTCTCTCTCTGGCTGATTGCTTTCTGTCTGTCTGTCTCTTTCTTAGTTTGTCTGTTTCTCTCTTGAGCTCTCAGTTGTCTCTCTCTTTTCCACTCTCTTGTTCTTCATCTGTACTTCCTTTTTCTTCTCAGCTCACTTTCTGCCACTTTGTTTGTCTATCTTTCTATCAGTTTATCCCCCCCTTGCTCTCCATCTCTCTTAGGGTGTTTTCACACTTGGTCCGTTTCAGCCCTTAAAGCAAACTCAGATCGATTAGTCAGCATTTTTTACGTATATGTGAACACGCCAAACGAACTCAGGGTGTTTTCAGACTTGGTCCGTTTCAGCCCTCAAAGCGAACTCAGATCGATTAGTCAGCATTTTTTATGTATATGTGAACACACCAAATGAACTCAGACCCCTCTGGAGGTGGTCTCAGTCCGGTTCGCTTTAAGTCCGCGGCACGGTTTGTTTAACTCAGGCCTTATGAACACAAATTGCTCCTGGTTCGCTTCGACAGTTTTTGTTTGAAGTGAAAACTACCCAGAATGCAAAGCAGTAAAGGTCTGAGAGCTCCATAAGAATTAAGTATGAACAGAAAAAGGACTGAGGCCCCATCTGAGCTAAAGTGGATCAGAAAGAGAACCGAGTCCCCTTTCAAATGAACTCACAGTGTGAATATAAGAACTGAGTTCCCTTTTTTTGGTCCACTTTTTGGACCACTTCTAGAGGACTGAGTTTGGTTCCTTTAAAGAGGACTATATGTGAAAACACCCTTAGTCTCACTGTCAGTCTTGTCTCTCTTTCCTATTTCTATTATCTCTGCTCCCTCTCTGCTCCCTCCTTCACAGTCTCTTTCTCACTCCTCTCTCTCTTTCTATCCTATCTCTCTTTCCGCTTTCTTCATTTATCAGTCTTAATAAAACAGTTTGAAATCTCATGTTTTGAGAGAGAGGGGCAGAGTGTGTGAGAAAGAGGGAGAGAAAAATGCTTGTGTCAAGGAAGATCCATTTGGCTATAAAATGTGGAAATTTGGTTGTTTGAGTGTTCTTCTTTTCTACCTCCTTTTTAGGTTAATAGAGTGTTAGTTTATATTAGAGAGCGAGGGAGAGGGGGAAGAGAGGAGGAATGCACTTCCGCCGAGGTGATTTAAAAGGCCCTCAGTGACGCATGTCCAGGTCTGGAATTCCTGGGCATTCCTTAAGCGCGCTGACCCAGCACACACACACTCACACACGCACATAAGCAATGTTTGAAAGCTGGAATACTTCAAGTGCTGGAACTGTAGCCAAGGAGGCTAAATGCTTACACTGGAGAGATTACGGACGTCGCTGTGTGTCCGCTCCTTTGCGTTTATGTTGTCTACCAGAGTGCGCTAATAAATCCCAGTTGTGTTCAGACACTCAGAATGCTTCAGTTTAACACACACACCGAAAGAGTGTAAAACTGTCGTAGGGAAGTTACAAAATCAGTTTAGGTAGAATACATGCTTAGATGGAGAAAGTAGTAAAAATAAAAGGGAAAGGTTATATTAACACAGCTTTCACACACACACACACACACACTTAAGGTAGCGCTGATCTGAGGTGTACAATGTTATGCTAGTCTTAGGTCATACTACCTTAAATTATACACACTAGCTAACAGTACAGATTTGTCTCTTACCATGGCCTCTTTGAACACACACACACACACCTTGTATTTGCGCCATTGTAAGGTCCAGATAATCTAAATATTTCTCAGTAATTAATTGCATTGTTTATTTCTTCATTTTGATTCCTGAATATTCTTCTTTTTAAAATGATTGATTTTTGATTGATTATTTGCCAATTCCATAAATTTAATAACCCATGTATTTTCTTTTAACATAACTTTTGTAACATATACCCCCAAACATATTTACATAAATTATAATAATGTGTATGATGGAACAAAACAATTAACATAACTGTACTAAAATCGTATCCTTTTCATTCTCACTGTGTAGCTTTAAACCTGGGTTTACAACCCACAACCTCCAACAAACATGACTGAATTATGCTGTGGCGAAAACCCGACACCATGTAAATATGGGAATGAACGAATGTGGCACGACACCGGCTAATCGATTTCTCGCAGATCACCGTAATAATAACGGTCCTGTTAGCTTAGCTTAGACTAGCTTGGTTTACATCCAGAGCTCCTACGAGGAACAGGAGATGGTCTGGGGGGGGGCTCGCTTAATGAGCTCTGTAACGTATCTTCTCCGTCTCGGATGGCGAAGGACACATCAACATTGTTCAACTTCATCCGAGCGGTGCATGAAAAAACATGCTTAAGACATGACTAATTAAATGGGTGAATAGAGGAGCTTTGAGGCATTGTGCTCACTTTCTATAAACATTAGAAGACTTGACAAAACTGAGATTTAGCAAATAACCAGCCTGGATTTGAGGCTATCAAACAGCAAAGAAGCAATCTCGCTTGGAAGCTGTTCTGTTATAATCATTGCAGGATTTTGTTGTATCAAGTCAATGTTGGAAGTAACTGAGATCATGTCAGTTGTTAATACTGAGGTTTGTGCTTTGTATTACAGGAGAATTTGTAGAATGTTTTTAAATTACCACCATAAATGTTTAGCTACAATATCTTGTGAAATGACAGTTGCAAATAATGTTTTCATCTTAATAATACATGACAACTTTAACAGTGAACAGAGCAGTTGGGGCAGTTGGTAGCATAACAGTTAGGGAGTTGGCCCTGTGAACGGAGGTTTGCTGGCTCTCCCAGGCCGGTAAAGGTGCCACTAAAAAGCTCAAAAGCAAGGTAGCATCTCCAAGCAATGCACTGCCTGTCAGCTGCCCACTGCTTCTTGGGTAAAATGCAAAGGTAATGTTTCATTTTTGTTTGCGTGCTCTCCCTGTGTTCACATGAACATGCGTGCTCCAGTTTCTCTCACAGTCCAAAAGCATGTGCTGTAGATTGATTGGTTACTCTAAATTTCCCCCTTAGTGTGCACTACGGTGTGTTGGCGCCCCAGTATAGGCTCAGATAATTTGAGAGAATGAATGAATGAATGAATGAATGAAGTAGGATTCTGCCCAGAATGGTGTATTCACATGTATAGATTGGTCAGTTTGGCAAGTTTCATTCCGATTTGACATCAACATAAAGGAAAAATGTTATGTCAACCACTTTTAATCTGACTTTGTTAAGCTACCCTGAAATGAAAACAAACCTTACCTGATTGAATTTAACCTAATGCAACTAAACTGTTTAACTAAACTACACTTTTCTAAACTTTTTTGTTAAGTAAACTGATTTGCCAATATCAAGTTTTTTTTAGCTACTCTAAACTCAATTTATCTTGGTTTACCTAAACGTAATTGAAATCAACCTAATTTAACAAAACTGAACTTTACATACTTTATCTTAACTTAGTTAAGCTGATTCATCTTGGTCTAAATTCATGTAACTGAACTAATATAATTCTTCACTTAAAGCTGTTTTAAGTAAGCTTAATGTTCATGAAACTTAAAAAACTGAGCTTAGTTTTAGGTGTGGAATTCTTATAACATGCATATGTGTTTAGTGTGTGAACCATTCTAGCATTAGATCAAAAGCTGCTCTAAGCTAAACTACAAAGTAATGTGCGAGTTATAAGTACAAGGCTTTTAAGAGCCAAAAGAGGGACTGTGTGTGTGTGTGAGCGTGAGTATGTGTAAGTGTCGAGGCAAAGCTTTTGGTGTGGTTTACATCTGACGCCGCCATGAAACGCTCTCGTGAAGATGAATTTGTCGCCGGAGCCGTTAAGACGCGGCTGAGTGACACGCTGCAGCATTTGTGCTCAAGATGTTGCACAGAGATCGGCTACATAAGGCCATTACAACTGCCTCATGTTTTAACACACATCCCCATTACATGTGAAACTATTACACACATCACAGAGCATTACACAGATCACACAACTTTACACTCGTCCTAAACCGGCCCATTATCACTATTAATATAATGTGTCCATCCATCAGATCGCAACACAGATCTAAAGTTACCATTAAGGTACTCATGAGCAAGATACCGTCTCCAAGCATTGCTGCCCGGGCGCTGCCCTTGTTAGCTCCCCATTGCTCCCTCACAGATAGGTTAAATGCAGAGGTTACATTTCGATGTGGTGCACTGTGTGCTGTGCTGTGTTCGCAATGACAAATAATCACTCACTTTCACTTTTCACTTTCACTACGCAAAACACTGGAAAAATGAGGTATTTATGTAATTGTGGTGAGCAGTCACGTTGTTATCCGAATGTTATTACCCACACTTTTTTTTGACCGCAAGTCCTCCTACAGTTTTTGTGCTAGAAACTTTGTTCCAAATGAAAAATGTGTGGCCTGTGGTGTGGGGTGCTTGTCTACATGTTTCTGTTACGAGCACTCGTTCATGAGTTCTGTCCTTTTTTCATCCATTTTCCCCCCATAGACTAACATGGAACCCAAACTCCAAATTTGACGTGATTTGAGGGCCCATGAGCCTCTTTGTCTAGCTGTAACAGTCATGACCTGCACTTGTCTTTTTCATCCTTTTTATTTTTACCTTTAGTTTTCTCCTATTATGAAAGCATGGAATTTGAGACTTCCGAGCTTCCCTCGGCCTGATTTCGTGTGACAGTCAACATGGTTCTTATGCCACCTCAGGCCAGCTCACTGAACACACATCTCAATCTGTTTTGACCCGCACTCGTCTTTTTCATGCTTTCATCCCTCATTCTTTCCCCACTTACTTCAATGCATTTTAATCTAAATCTTCTTATTCAGCCTGTTTTCCAGAAACAGCTACAAAACTTGAGCAATCGCAGAAGTGCATCTGTAGTTTCCTTTTGAACTTTGTGCCTATTGAATATTGGACGTTTTCTTCTGATGAATTTTCATAAATTGTTAAAGATTAACAGAATGAATGAAAAAGCAGATGATTTGTCAATAAATTCAATATTATTATTGTTATTTGCATTAAAATTTAAGTTGCTTGCTGTGTCTACACTATGGAAGTGTGTTAACATTAACTCACAGGTCTAACTATCTTTATAGCAGACTGTCTCCGTACCTCCGTACCTTTGCTCATAACTTGGGCAAACGACCGAGTTCACTGTTGCTTTAAAAGTTGACTATTTCTCACCACATCTTAACATGTAGCTTTGATATCAAACGTTTTAAACACGCAGCTTGGCAAAACAAAAATGTTAAAAATTGTAAGTCACTGGCAGTGCAATGGACCAGTGGTATTTTTGCAACTTTGTGCCAAGTCCATGTGAAAGTGGGGCACTGAAGTTTTTAACTTGAAACTTTAACTTAACTTTTTCTCATTGTAACTTGTAATAGCACTAACAAATAATTGTTTTTGAATTTGGACATAAATTAACCACAACTGTTCCTCTAGACGTTGCCATGTATTGTTACTTTGGAATTAATGTGGTTAGTCAATTCCCAAGGTATTGTAGCTGCACGTTTAAGGTGTACAATTTTGTTGCAAATGTAATTTGAAAATCAGTCAACATTTGCCAAGTTATGCCCAAGTTATGGGCACACAGGTGCCTTTGTGTAGTAGTGTTATACTATTTACTTTACCTTTAGAGTATGTGTGGGGTGAGGCGGTGCGGTTGTCCCCTAAAAGATCGAAAAACCTCAGGTTTGTCACATTTGTGCAGCTTTGTGAGAACATTTTTGTATGTGAGGGCAGGACATCAAAAGTGACAATTGCTTTTATTAAAAAGTTCTCACTTTTATTTGGAAATGCAGTATTATTATGGATCTTATGGAACTCTATAGAATGACTTCCCAAATATAGCAGGAGTTTGGTTTTTTTTGTCTGTCTTTCCTTACTCTTTCTCTCTCCTTGTCTTAGTCCTTTTTTTTCTATCAGTTACTCTCTGCCTTTACTTTCCTCTTTCTCTGTCTGTCTTACAGTAAATTGTTTTCTTACTCTTTCTCTGTCTCTGTCACTTTCTTGTGTACTCCTTTTTTCCTCTATCAGTCTGCCTTATTGTTAGTTACTCTCTGTGTCAAAAGATTAGCTTTTAGAAATATGATTTATTATTTATTAAACTGCTTTAAACAGTATTACTTACACTACAAAGACAGCAGAATGTGAATGTGTGTGTAAAACGTCTACATAAACTTCCATGTTCTATACTTTTTACATCCCACCAGTAGCACGCCTGTATGACGGACATGCGAGTCTCACACACCGGTCAGTCTCCCGTCCCAACCGTCGCCATGCTGTCGCCGTGGCTTTTCCCACCATTGTTTTCCACTCGGATGTCCATCAAGGCAGAATAAACAGGGAAAGACGGATGCTGCTTTTCTTCGGTGGGAGCCGTGTCCGTGAAGACCTGCCTGACCGCCCCTTACTCACGCTCGCTCATCCACCTGTCTGCATCCCCCTCTCTCTCTGCATCAGTGTTTTTATCCTCTTCTTTCTCTATCTTTTAGTTAGTCTCTTTCTTGCTCTCATTGCTCTGTCTATATCTCACCTTCTTTCTCTATCACTCTGTCTGTCTCTTACTCTCTCTTGGCCTTTATCCCCTTCTTTCTCTTACCCCCTTCCTGCCTCTCTCCATCTCTCCTTTTTTATTCCCTCCTTTCTCAGTCCGTCTGCCTTACTATAATCTTCCTCTCTACATCTTTTTTTCCTTTAGCCCCTTCTTTGTGTGCGTGTGTGTGTGTTTCTGTCTCTGTCTGTGTGTCTCTGTGTTTCTGTGTGTGTCTGTTATGGCTAATCTTTTTCTACCTCTATTCCTTTCTCTTTGTTATTGACTGACTCAACTGTCCTTTCCCTATTTGCAGTCTGTCTTTCCGTCTATGTCTGGATGTAACTTTCTGTCTATAAGCCTGTTCCTTTTGAATGTGCTTCTTCCCACTTGCATGCATGCACACACACAAACAAACAGAAAGATACAGATAGAGAAGGACAGAAAGACAAAGATACAGACAGGCATACGGAGAAAGACAGGAGTGCAGAGAGACAGATGGAGGACATTCAGCAAGAAAGGAAAATAGATACAGTATCTCATACTATCTCTCCCTCTCTTGCTGTCTGTCTGTCTGTTTCTCTCTGTCTGTCTGTCTGTCAGCCTGCCAATTTGGTTTTGTTTCTACCCTTCCCCCACTCTCTCTGTCTCTTCTCACTCTCTCTCCCCATCTCTCTCTCTTGCAAACTTGCACACATACCCAACAAAGACTGTTAATGTTAACACTCTCTCACACACTCTCTCTCTCTCTCTCTCTCTCTCTCTGCTTTATTACCTGATTATACACCGTGTATATTTCCCTTCTTGCAGTCTGTATGTCTGTCTCAATCTGTTTGTTTTTGGCTGTTTGTCTCCTTTGTGTGTGTGTGTGTGTGTGTGTGTGAGATTGAGAGAGAGAGAGAGAGAGAGAGAGAGAGAGACAGAGAGAGAGTGTGTATGTGTGATGGTAATGATGGCTCTCCAACATCTGGGTCACTTCTGGCCAGCAGATCAATATGGTCATTCAACAAACACGTCCTCAGTATAGAAATCACACAGCAGTGCTATATCGAGCAGACGGAGGGGAGCAAGGTTCACAGGACAGGAAGTGTGTGTGTGTATGTGTGTGTGTGTGCCTGACAGACAGGTCAACGTTAGGAAGGAAGTAGTCTATTCAACTGCTTTTAATGTTAAACTCAGTGTTATCTCTTGGCTGTTGCCTCACCTAGTTAAACATTACAGGTGCGATAGGGAGAAGTAATCGAGTCAGCAAGTGAGCCCCTGAGTGCAGCAGAACTGCAACACACGCATACACACACTCACACATACATGCACAATGCAGAAATGCTTGCAACAACACACGTACAATACAAGTCCTACAAGCATGTACATATTCTTGCTCTTCAGTCTGTAGCACACTCTCTCTCTCGCTCTCTCTCTCACACACACGCGCACAGTTTTTTTTTTTAAAGAAAGGGGAACATCTAGATCTGTTCTCACTGTTTGGTTAATCAGTTACTGTGTTGTATAAGGTCTCAGTTAATACTCTGCGCACACGCACACACACACACACACACAGGTACAGCAGTACTGACTGTACATCATGTAATTTTGGTTAAGTAATTTTGTGATTGTTTATCAGTCGAAAACCTTTGTTTCTTTTGCAAAGCTGTGGCATTTTTGTCTCCTTTTAAAGAGTTTCCAAGAAGGCTTTGTGTCCCAGCGCGAACAATAGGCGTCCGAATTTGAGGATTTCCTGCTGTTTATTTGTCCTGCCCCGTGCCGTCTGCTCCGCTGTCACGCTAAAGCTAAAAATACCACAAATAAAAAAACACCAGACAACTTTCATAGAGGCACCGACGACCTCCCAAATAACACCCCCACCCCACCAATAAAACACATAAGCCACACACATAAATACAAACACAAACCGACAGGATCACAATGACCCAGTTATTTTGTGTAACACACACACACACACACACACAAATTGAGGTAGTGTACTTTTAAGACACAGCAAGTTAAGGCACCCCCCACCACACACACACAAACTTAGAGTGTGTAAGAAGGAGAGAGAAAAAGGAAAGCTATACACAAGTAGACAAGAGGTTATGACATCAAAAAAGTAAATAATTATATATACAATATCCATTACAATTGTATATGTATTAATCCATTATTTTTTTAAAAATGTTGATTTAAATGTGCAACGTTGGCACAGTAGTTAGTGCCGCCGCCTCACAGTGACAAGGTCCTGGGTTCAATCCCTGGGTCGGCCATATGGCCTCCCTGTGTGGCGTTTGCATGTTCTTCCTGTGTTTGCGTGGGTTTTCTGCGGGCGCTCCAGTCCCCTCCCGTAGTCCAAAATCATGCACTGTAGGTTAATTGGTGACTCTAGAAATTGGCCCATTAAGTGTGAGGGGGAGTTTGGTTGATTGAGTGTGTGCCCTGCGGTGTGTTGGCACCTACCCAGAGTTGGTCCCCACCTTGCTAACGTAAGTTTCCGGAATAGGCTCCGGCTTTCTTTTGAAGAGATAAATTAATTCATATATTAAATTTTAATGGCTATTAAGCATATCCATTTAATTTCATAAAAATTCTAAGTGTTCATAAAGCTGATTAATAGTTGAAGATTGTTTTGTAATTATACTAGAATGATTAGAATAATGGTTAATACCATGAACTGATAAATTTGAGTACATATGAGCAGAAGTCAGCATGTGACTGAATACTTTTACTCTGGTAAGTTCTCAACCATCGTCACACTCTAATCTGCTGCTGCTCCTCTTTGGGCAGGTCGTCACAGTTACGGGCCCTGGCTGTGTCCTGTGACCTCTGACCTCTCGCCTGCTCAGCTCATCTCATGAAGGTCACATCTGTCTGCCCCCGGCCATGACCTCCAACCTGTGACCTGCAGGGAGAAACGCATACCTCGGCTTGATGAGGGGCAGGTGAGGCTGCTGACACCTGCGACATGCACACACGCGCATCCCCCCACACACACAGGCAGTGTGGACAGAGAGTAAGTGGTGTTTTGTGGTCTCTCTCCCCCTCTCACTCTATGTATCTCTATCTCCCTCTGTCCCTTCCACTCTCCTCATCTATTCTCATCCCTGACTCTATCTCTTTCTGTTTTCCCTCTCTTCCACTCTTCCATCATGTATCTCATTCTCTTCAACTCCTTCTTTCGCTCTTCCTATCTTACAGAGAAACCAAGATACATAGGTATTGTGATTTTTCTCTCTCTCTTCCAAACACAACACACACTTTTATTTACGAGGACAAAAAATGTCTCACAATCAACATTACAGAGCACACACACGTCCTGTCATCTTTCCAGACATTTACACACACCAGGGAAAATCCAAGTCTCGAATTCTCACACCACACACACACATTTCAGCGCCGCCTTTGATGCCCAGCCGCGGGGAGTGGGGGGTACGTCGCCACGGCGATGCTGCTCCACCATCTAATCTGGGAGCTGTTGAATGTTTGGCATGCTGCTGGCACCGGGCACGTTTCCTGTAAGTGCCCCTTTAAACGTGGCCAGTGCTAGTTAACGTTTGCACTAAGCATATATCAAAGCTTGTTTGATCCGAGGCCACACACACTCACACACACACTTTCCCAAATACAGAGCAGTGTGCATTTTTTTCCGTCCCTCTGGTATGTACTGTTGAGTTTTCAAGTCAAGGTGTACAATTAAAAAAAAATCCCCACCCTGCCCTCTCCAAAATATCTCCTATGCCAGCATTCTGACACACTAGATGACAAAGGGAACCACCTACTATCCTCAGGTAGTAGAACAGGTAAATGTGTGTAAAAAAAATAAAATAAAATAAAAACCTCTGGTAAAGGTAGAACTTTCAGCCAAATCTGTGTATTGCTGGTTCATTTGTTTATACAAGTTATCCTAAAAACCAAAATGTTAAATTGACTTGAATATTAATAATTTAACAACAAAAACAACATAAATATAAAATGGAAAAATGAAAAACATACGTAAAGCAAATGTCACATTTCGTTGTGGTGACAAATAATGACTCATTCATTTCACAAAGTTTTTATCTTTCATACATGATAAATCTTCAATCCATGCTCTAGCTAATCTCCTGCCAATCAACAATGACAGCTAGCAAAGACTTCAAAATAGAAACTCCTATCATGAAGTGAAATTATGCTCTTTGTGGACAGTCCCTATTGTTTACCTGTAAAAAAAGATTAGTTAAACAATATAGCTCACTTATTGAAATATTAAATATTACAAATTAGTCCTGCTTAATCATGACTACTACTTAGTCACAATTGTGCCCATTCCTATTATGCAAGTGTCACTTGTTGCTAACTTTTAATAATGTTTGGTTTCAATGAAGTCTACCAAAAGTCACATTAGCCTCAGACACAGTTAGCCACATGCTATGCTGCAGCTATGATAGTCTCATTAATCATAATATTAGTTAATAATGACAGCGTACTGTCTGAGTTACCAACAACTAGCTTGTTAGACAGCCAGCATCTGTATTCTGCTAGTTAGCTTGTCTTTCTTACTCCTAGCAAATGTCTAGCTTTCTAGGTTTGCATTCATTTAACAATATACTGTCTGTTTTGAATAATTAGCAACTAGTTCTTTCAGTAGCAATTTTTTTGCGACTGACCAAGCCAACTATCTTTTTTTGGTAGTAAGGAAAAGACTAGCTGCTGATTGGGAACTAGCTATTTCATTGTCATTGCAAATGAGTGAATAACTGTATCATACTAGTTAACTTGATTGCTGGTTAACATCTATCATTCTAGATTTGAGTTTGTATAATGTTTCAAAAGCTAACACTGCAATGTGTTCGTTTGCTCAATAGCTACAAGCCTCTAGCATTTAAGGTTTGAGCATTTACAAGTTGGCTGTAAAGTTTCCATCTTTGCTTCAATATCTCTGTAGCTCTGAGTGTTTGGCTGTAGGAGGGGAAATTTCAGAGAAATATGTGTGTTTAGTAATTAAACACTGAGAACTGAATTAAAATTCATCATTAGAGCTGAATTCTCCAGAGGAACATTAAATAAACGTAATGTTACTCGCTGGTGTTTTCACAGTTGATAAAGGAATGCCAAGTTTATTCTAACAGAGCCGCGTGAACCAGGTTCAGGTGTGTGTGTCTGTGTCCTACATCTATTGCATGAACTTTGGTAATCATACATCTTCTCTCAATCTCTTTCTATTTTATTCATCTCTATTTGTATCCCTCTCTCTATCTCTTTCTATTTGACTTTCTCTCAGTCTATCTATCTATCTATCTATCTATCTATCTATCTATCTATCTATCTATCTATCTATATCTATCTATCTATCTATCTATCTATCTATCTATCTATCCTTGCGGCTGCAACCCCATTCCCTCTTTTTTTTTTTATGTCTGTATGTCTCTCTATTCTATCTTTCTTACTCCACATCCATCACTTTCTCTCTCTGTCTTAATCACTCTGTCTCTCTTTGTCTGAATTTTTATGTCTCAGTATTCCTCTAATTCTTATTGTATTCTTTTTCATTTCCCTTTCGTCTCCCTTCTGCATTCTGCTATTTTTCATTCTCTGTTTATCTGTTTCTCCGTCTGTCACTCTTGCTGGTTTTCTCTCACTGTATCTTTTTACTCCTATAATTTTCACTTTCTGTATCCCTCTATTTCTCTCTCTCTCTCTCTCTCTCTCTCTCTCTCCCTCTCTCTCCTTATCTATATTTCAGTATAAGAATCACAGATTTTTATTAGAGGCCTGACCCAGTCCTGACCTACTTCTCTGCTGCACCTCCAGACTGAGCCATCCCAGACTTGTCTCCTAAAATCTGTCACTTTTTAACTTCTCCATTATCTCCAGAACTCATTTTGCTTTTGGTTTTTCTCCATGTGTCCCGTTTCTGTCTTCAAACCATAACTGAATCAGATGGAGAATCCTGAACCTGTGTCCGGGAATGATCCGAATATTATAAACACTGCAGAACGAAGAAGAGCACCACAGTCCAGGACTTTTTTCCATTGGGTGAAATTTACCAGAACAATGACGATGTAGAGAGAGGGAGAGAAAAATAATCAAGGTAATGACTTTTGTTAACTAGTTTAGGTTTATTCATAGTGTCAGTCCCAATTCCCCTCTTTAGCCCTACCTCTATATTTGGAGTGCCCTTGGTTTGGAAGTGGCCCTCCAGGACAGAGCAACTTGAGGTAGGGGATGTAAACTTTGCCTGGGGAATGGGACACCACTCATTACATCATCAGAAGTCGAAACACATAAAAAGAGAAAGGGAATTGTAAGACACAAATATTCTTGTTGTAAACTATGTATCTGTATCTGTACACAGTTGTGTTGTTGGTGTTTTTGATGTGATAGTTGCTTCTGTACTGGACGTCATAACATTGTTTACTTTCCACGAGAGGTCAGAATCAAGGCCACAGACCAAACAAATGCAAAACTTCACCTGACCTCATCATCCGTTATGATTAACAAAGACATATTTAGTCGAAGAAGTCAACACAATCACAGTCAATATATTCAGAGCATTCATTATCCAAACCACTGAATTCCAACCGGAGACAGGGATCGAACCCAGGACCTTCTCGCTGTGAGATGGTTGTGCTAACCATTGCGCCACCGTGCTGCCCACAGTTGATACAATAGCACATATAATACCTCCAAAGCGTCTTGTGAGCACGCAAAAATGTCTGGTGGGCATCCCAAAATGTATCCTAGGCATGCAAAAACATCTCATGGGCACACAAAGGTGTCCCATGGGCATGCCAAAACCCTGCATAGGTGCACCAAAATGTCTTGTGTACACAATAAAACCCATCAGCCATATTATTTGGGATAGTTGGTAGTGTGATGGTTAGGGAGTTGGCCCCGTGATCGAATGGTCACCTGTTCAAGTCCCGGATCGATAAACTATCACAGAAGTGTCAAATGTAGTCACATTTTGTTGTGGTGCAATGTGTGCTGTTCTGTGGTGTGTTCATAATGACAATCACTCACTGATACACTTAATATTAATCTAATCTTAAGTGTAAACCTACCATAATCTAAACCTTTCCACAAACCTAAACATTATCTAACCCTAACCTAATTCTGTTTTTAAATATAATAAATCTATTATTTGAACAAAAACCTGATTTAATTAATCTAATATGAGTTAAAATAGAAAGAAATACTGATTCATTTAGATCAACAAATTCGGCACAAAACTATATTTACATGCATCAAATGAAAAGGCCATTAGGAAAATATCTGATGAATTCCAAAATAACTGCTAATGGAAATGGACCTAGTTTCCATTAGGAAAGTGAGTGATTATTTGTCATTGTGACCACACCACAGCACACTACAACGAAATGTGACCTCTGCATTTAACCCATCCATGAAGGAGCAGTGGGCAGCTAACAAGCACCCAGGGAGCAGTGCTTGGGGACGGTAAGTTGCTCATGAGTACCTCAATGATAACTTTACCAGCCCTGGATTCGAACCTGCGGCCTTCTGATCACGGGGCGAACACCCTACCGTTACGCCACCAACTGCCCCCATTTTGGACTTATTAGTGTCTATTGAAATTAAAATATTTCAGCTGGAATGTAAATTAGGAACAATATCTAGCTTTAAGTTGCCTTTTATAAAACCATGAAGACAATTAATTCCAGTATTAACTAAAAGATTATCTACCCAAATAGTAATTGCATTTTGGTCAATATATTACAGATTTTATTCATATTTATTTGATTTTTCCTCTTTAACTTCTACAAACTGAGTTTTAAATGTCCAAAACCCGATTCCCTTGCTCCCCTGTGCCTTTCTATAGGGTCATTTGCATTACGATGGCAAAAAAAGAAGTTGGCATCAACCCATAAACCTCTGATTAAAGAAGTGCCTCATGGCCAATAGTGCACATGCTTTAATTAAACTGAGCCAGGGGTCTCTCTCTTTCTCCCTCACTCCCTCTCTTCCCCTCATTCTTTTCCTGTTCTCTCTTTCCCACTCTTAATGGTTCATTTACATGTCTATGATTCTCTCAGTATGTGTTTCCGTTGTGCTGAATAACTCTATTAGCGTGTACGGCAGGGTCCCCTAGATGGCCCATACGAGCTCTGACAAGCCACACACAGACCTGCCACTCAGAAAGAGAGAGAGATATAGGGGAAAGAGAGAGCAAAAAGTAAAGACTTTTGCTACAGCCAGGAACGTGAATAACGTGAATTCAGCATAAGCAGGCCAACAGCAAGCAAGTAAGATTTAGCTATTTAGCAACTGTGTGTGTGTGCTACTTACATCAGAATTACTTCCATTAGTGTGTTTAGGTTTAATCTAGGCAGTGGGTTGGTGATAAGGTTAATTTAGGTTAGGATAAGATTAGGGCTAGGCTCATGATTATGATTTGATTTAAACAGTTTTAGTTCTTATTTTAAAGTAAGGTTTAGGTTTTGGAATTAGACTAGAGTTAGGTTTAGGGATAACCTGAGACTTATGGTAAGGTACTTGAATAGGATTAGATTATAATTATGTCTATGTTTAGGATGAGATTACGGTTAGGTTTAGTATTTAGATTGAGTTTAGGTGTTAATCTAGATATATCTTTCAAATTTGTTTAATGTTAGATTTATAGTTCATATTAGATTTAGAACTTTGGAACAAGTACAGTTAGGTCAGTGGTTTCGATTATGGTTAGGTTAGTGTTAGTATTAGATAATGTTAGGACTGGATTGTGGTTTATTTAGGGTTAGGATTATTTTATGGGTACATTTAGGGTTAGAATCGTATTAGGGTTAGATTTAGGTCTAGAATTAGATGGTGTCTTAATGTTATGATTATGTTTAGGTCTTATGGTTAGGATTATGGTTAGGTTTAAAGTTAGGATTATGGTTAGTTCTTATTTGCATTATGGTTAATTCTTAAGGTTAGGATAATGGCTAGGTTTTAAAGTTAGGATTATGGTTAGTTCTTAAGGTTTGGATTATGGTTAATTTTATATGGGTAGGACTATGGTTAGCTCTTAAAGTTTGGATTATGGTTAGTTCTTAAGGATATGATTATGGTTAGATTAAGGCAAACTGTAGGGTTATATTTTGGTAGGGTTTGGTTTAGGGTTAGGATCAGATTAGAACCAGTGTTAGTATAAGATTATGGTTCAGTTTACAGGTAGTATTACAGTTAGGTCTAGGTTTAGGATTTGACCATGTCTAGGTTTAAGGTTGTGATTAGACAGTGGTTACATTTAGGGTTAAAATTAGATTATGGTTAGAATCAGGTTAAGGATTAGAGTAGGGCTGCCTTTTAAATATTGGATTAGATTATGTTTACATATTGTTAGTTAGAAGATTATGTATAAGGTCTAGGATTAGGTATAGTTTAGAATATAATAAATGTCAATTGATCCTATAAGGAAGGTCTTGACATTTCACCTGATCATTGACATTACAAAGAATTCTGATGCTTCATGGACATCTTACAATTCTCCATGTGTCAAAAATATTTTTTACTCTAACTTTTTTGGACTGAAACTGAAACAAATCTGTTGTATACTGGCGTTGAAATCAGGGTCTGGGATTCTTTAATACAAGGTTGTGAATGTGTTTGAGTGTGTGAGTTTGGCCTCTGAATGACTCTGAAGCCCAATTAGGCTTCAACATCACTGTCAGATCTGGCCAGAGTTTAAAAGTTGAATGTGGGATGTTGAGCAATCGGCTGTGCGTAACATTTCACTACTGTGGCAGGTGATCAGTCAGCCTGTAGGGGGTCGTGCAGCGGTGGACAGGTTCACTTTCACGTGGGGAGAGGAGAGCAGTGAAAAGGTGTGTGTGCGCGTACATGTGTGTGTTTGTGTGTGTGTGCAGCTTTTCAGCACCTTTCTAAGTGCAACCTGCAGTTTGAACACACAACAGAAACGCCTTTCCTCTGTGCAAGGCCGAACATGCTGTATTTGGACACCGTTCAATACCGCACTGATCCGGGAGAGAGGGAGGGAGGGGACAGAGAGAGAGAGAGAGAGTGCTGCAGGATGTTAAACGGAATGTGCATTCACAGACCTGACAGCTGGCACCCTTCTCTCTGTTTTTAAAATGTGCGTGTGTGCGTGCGTGCAACAGATCTCTACTTGAACCTTTTTACTGGCGTGCATACAGACACACATACACATACACTGCAAGCATGTCAATCCCACTCTCCTCGATGACAGATGTAACCTGTAGCAAGGTAACAAGTTACTAAAACACCCCCCAGAGAGGAAGAGAGGAGCCTGCACGAACACACACAGCTGTCTGTCTCTCTTACAAGTACACACACCCGCTTCTAAGTAATCTTAATTGAGTTACTACAAAATGTAAGAAAGAAATGCAGGGGTTTCTAATAATTTGGCGAGTAGGTGTAGTTTAAAGATCTCTTTAAATTGAATTAAAATTTTCCACCCAAAATCTTATTGATGACAATGAAGCGAGAGGTAGGCATGGTAAATACATATTAATTCTTATTTACAGTTGATCACAAAGATTTTATTACTTAAATGATAAATGATCTGAAATTATTGCCTTCCTCATAAACAGAAAGTATCACCTACATGTAATGTGGCAGTCTTAAGAAACAGCTTTTCTCCAAAATTTTGCCATTAGCCCCAAAAACTACCTTGCATCCAAACATGTAAGAAAAACCACAGTAGGTTCTGCATTATTAGTAGTGACGTAAGCAGAGGTCACATTTAGTTGTGTTGCACTGTGTGCTGTGCTGCGGTGTGTTTACAATGACAAATAATCACTCACTTTCACTTTATTGTATAATTAACTGTTATAATTAGATATAACAGTTAACATATATGTTCCATGATATTTAACAGAAATATGCTATTGTTGTGTACAGGATCTTACTCAACTTTATTTGTTCTATAAGATGAAGACCTTATAGAAGTTGAACTTCTGTAGTTTCACAAGCCTACAGCTTGATTAATTTGCTGTAGTGAGTGAGTGTGTGTCTGAGTGTTTAGCAGGTAAAATATGCTCAGTGTTGTTATGAGAGGTCTAAGTTTAGTTCTGGATTTTGAAATTTGTTGATTCTAACAATTTGTTGAATTTTACTTGAAATTAAATGTATTTATAACATCACTAAGCAGTTGGATAATTTTAACCATAATCAGAAAATCCATAGTTGTCTCTTTTTTATGCTTTACTATATGGAAATATATTTTTAAAATCTCAATATATTTAGCAAAAAATTCAAGATTCAATAATTTAGCTGATTTATCAACAGTTGAAAATATATGGATAATTTGAAGGTGTTCTCAGCATTTGTTGTTTAATATTAATTCACTTAAAATATATTTTTAATTAAATTAATAGATCAATAACAAACATAATATACTTAAATAGCTTTTGGTATATTGTATATTGTCTTTTGAGTCTGTGAGTCTCATAAATTGAACCTTTGAACCTTTATTCATTACATTTGTGAAACGATTTTCATATTCTGTCACCATCACATTCAGAAATTACATTTATGTTTATATTGCCACACTTTAAACATGTAGCCTTGTCAAATCAGAAACAGTATATTTATATTTTCACGTCATTATTACAAAACCATTATTTTTAATGACAATTATTAGAAATGATATTTTCATGTTTATGATGCATGACAACTAAAACAGTAAATCTTCTTCTTCCAGCTTCTCCCATTAGGGGTCGCCACAGTAAAAAATAAAATAAAATGGCAACTAATTTATTTAACTAATACAATGTTATTTTGCAGTTTCTAGTTACAAAGAATGTTCAGATTTTCAAATGTTCAAATTTACATTTACAGCATTTAAACTCTGTTATCTAGAGTGACTTTCTCTTAGGCAAAGCTTCTCTAAGAGCAGCTTGAGGTTAAGGCTCAGAAACCCAATGATGGTAGTGCTGGAGGAAGGATCCAAACCCGCAATATCTTGGTCCAGCGGTAAATATTATAAGCACTAGACCACCACCCCAAAAGTCGTAAACGCAACTGATTGATCACATTGTCAATATGGTTTGCTCCACAGTTTTTAGGGTCTTGCACGATATTGTTAGTTACATGTTTAAAGTGTGGTGGGCAACATAGTGCATTTATTAAATGTAATCAATGCAAACAAATGTAGCCTAATTCTGAATGAAATAATTTTTATATATTGCCAAAAGTGTGGGAAAAGGTACAGAGCTTCGTTTTTTGACTCAAAGTATAGTAACCTTACCAATAGCAAAAGGTGCAGTGACCACAATAATCCCTCCATCTCTGCATTTTGAGATTTTTAGGACTGCAGGGATGTGATTTGGATGCAATTTATCCTGATGGTTTACCATTAATCAAAACTTGGGTTTGTGGTTTTTAGACAGATAGAAGAGTTAATATATACCATCTTGAGAAGCTGATAATCTGCCAACTAAAAAAAACCCTGAGAAACAAGAGAGAAAGAAATGTGGAGAACAGATATACAGAGGAAAATCAGAGTGGAGGTTGAAGAGAGATTGAACAGTAAACGAGAAAAAAAGCTTAAGTAGTGACATGTAGGAGTAGTGACATGTAGGATTTGAGAAAAGGGCTGCATGCTTAATGCTTCCTGTTTAACTTCAAGTTAAAATAAATGTTTCACAGGTTAATAGAGTTTTCAGACACATTGCAGATGAACTTGTTCTAACCTCGACTGTGGATGTTTAACGCTCCCAAAATGTTCAATCAGAAATGGTTGAATTTCGCAACTTGCCAAACTCTGGGGCAAAAAAAGAGAAACAACTGCACAATAGCTTGCACTCTGTAACCTCCATCCCACTGGCTCCATTCCAGCAACCAACCCCCCCTTCAAGTTCACATAAACTGCTTTATTTCCACACAAGCCCGTCATCGCAAAAACAACCGATGATCTGCGTCGGTAAACTCGTAAATATTTGTCGTGACCTGTGTTTTAAAAAGTGGGACAGGAGCCTTTTGTGTCGAATGTCACTGAGCTGACAGCCAGCAGGCGCAAAGCGGCAGTCGTTTCATCGCTAAGTTTATTAAAGTACAGGTTCACGGTCAAGCGCGGGTGATGACGCCCTTCTGTTGAATGGCATTGCAAGGACGTATAACTCCATGATGATAATTTTATTTTTCTTGACATGAGGAGAAGGCTTATAGCTTGAAGTCTGAATAGTCAAATCAATGCTGCATGTTAAGATGTTAGGATTTTCCAGATCCTGTTTAATTAAAAAATGAGTTTAAGAGAATGCATTCAGAATTCAGACGTTTTGTGAGCTGGTAAAGGAGCATATTTTTAGCAGTTTGGTAATAAGTGAGGTTAAAAAAAAAGGTTACAAACATAGTTTACATCACAAATTAATAACATCTTTCTTCATTTTTGGCTTATTGGGCAGCCAGTTTAATAACTATGCTAAGTAAACTGCTTTGGGCACTTGTGGAATATAATACTGCATTTTGCATGAATAAGACTCTGGTAGACATTTTTGCAAGTTCAGAGGTCACTAAGTTTTGGGAACTTGCAATGTTTCTGAAAATTGCTTACATTAGCCAATGCTACTTTCTGCTAGCTCTTAATGATAACATAACATAGCAAGTATCCACAGATTTACTAGCAGAAGAAAATTAATTGATAGCAAAAATTAGTCCAGGATCTCCATGCTTATGTGATATAACTAGCTTGTAAAACATGAAGTAAATTATTTTATGTAAGTATAACATTTCTGGGTGAAACATTGACTAATTCTTTGCTAAACCCTGTGAACAAATAGTCACCATAAGATTTCCATCCACACAAATATCAGAACTTGATGTTAAATCACACACCAACATAGAAACATTGTTGAAAGCCATTTTAACCAGAGACGTTACATACAGCCTGAAGGTGCTAATGTGGCTAATGATAAGTGAGAGATAACATGAATGCTGACCAGTAAAGGTGCTAATGTGGCTAATTATAAATGAAAACGAACAGTGAGTTTAAGCATTGTTAATGAACGTTTTTGAGGGCCTCTTATTGTTTGGGAACTGTTAATTTTTTTTTACTGTTGGAGAATGAATATATAATATTATGAATATATTGTTGTGTTGAAAACTGGCTGGGTAGTATTAATCTGAGAGGAGTTTATGTGGTTTGTGGTCCAAGAAGCACAGAAAAGAAGTCTGTAATGAGAAGTAAGAACTTTGTAATGGGTTAGGGTTATATTGTGTTTGAACACACGCACGCACGCACGCACACACACACACACACACACACAAAGAGAGACAGGGAAAGGGAGTTCATAGTTTGGTTTGGGTCAAAAGAAAAGCAGTGAGGTGGAAATGATGGAACATTCCGGAAGAACCCAGCTGTCCCAGACAACCCCACAGCTGCAAGAGCTCTGTCCTCTAGACACACACACACACACACACACACACAATGATTGTATTCCAGATACATACACACATTTTCTCTTACACTAACACTTGCTGTAACCTAATTAGGACACAGACACACACACACACTGATTGTATTGTAGATACATAAACAGAAACACAGTTTATCTTACACTGATGCTTGCTGTTCACTAATTAGAACATGAACACACACACAGTTTGTGTTCCAGATACCTACACATATAAACACACTATTACACTGATACTTATTTGTTGTTTCTTAATTATGACACACAGTTTGTATAACAGATACAGAAACACAGTTACTATTACACTGATACAGTGGGGAAAATTATTTGATCCTCTATTGATTTTATAAGTTTGCTCACTTACAAAGATTTGAACAGTCTCTACTTTTTATGGTAGATTTATTTTAATGAAGAGAGACAGAATATCAACCAAAAATCCAGAAAAAAACACACTACATAAAAGTTTTACATTGATTTGCATTTTATTAAGAGAAATAAATATTTTATCCCTAAGCAAAACACAACTTAGTACTTGGTGGCGAAACCCTTGTTGGCAAGCACAGCAGTAAGACATTTCTTGTAGTTGGTCACCAGGTTTGCACACATCTCAGGAGAGATTTTGGCCCACTCTTCTTTACAGAAACTCTCTAAGTCCTTTATGTTTCTTGTCTGTGGCTTGGCAACTCGAAGCTTCAACTCCCTTCACAGATTTTCGATAGGATTAAGGTCTGGAGACTGGCTAGGCCATTCCATAACCTTACTATGCCTCTTCTTTAGCCACTCTTTTGTTGCCTTGGCTGTATGTTTTGGGTACTGTCATGCTGGAAGACCCATCCATGACCCATCTTCAGTGTTCTGGCTGTGGGAAGGAGGTTCTTGTCCAAAATTTTACGGTACATGGCCCCATCAATTGGCCCCTCAATGCACTGTAATCGTCCTGTGCCTTTAGCTGAAAAATAGCCCCAAAGCATAATGTTTCCACCTCCGTGCTTGACTGTAGGGATGGTGTGCTTTGGGTCATACTCAATATTTCTCTTCCTCCAAACAAGGTGGTTGGAGTTGATGCCAAAGAGCTCGATTTTGGTCTCATCTGGCCACAGCACTTTCTTCCATGCCTTCTCTGAATCATCTAGATGTTTACTGGCAAACTTAAGATGGGCCTATACATGTGCCTTCTCGAGCAGGGGGACCTTGTGGACACTGCAAGACTTCAATCCATTACGGCGTAGTGTGTTACCAATGGTATTCTTGGTGACTGTGGTCCCAGCTGCCTTCAGATCATTAACACGCCCCTCCTGTATAGTTGTGGGCTGATCCCTCACCTTTCTCATGATCCTCCTCACCCCATGAGGCAAGAGCTTGCATGGAGCTCCAGATCGAGGGCGACTGATAGTCATTTTATGTTCCTTCCATTTCTGAAAAATCGTACCAACAGTTGTCACATTCTCACCAAGCTTCTTGCTGATTGTCTTGTAGCCCATTCCAGCCCAGTGCAGGTCTACAATCTTGTCCCTGACGTCCTTTGAGAGCTCTTTAGTCTTGCCTATGGTGATGGAGAGGTTGTAATGGAAGAAACTGATTCTGCGGACAGGTGTGCTTTATACACATAACAAGATGAGTTCAAGTGTATCTGTAATTGATTCATTGCAATCTATGTGCCACACTCAACCTGTGGGAACCAGAAACCAGGCTGGGTTGTAGGGGATCAAATACTTATTTCTCTCAATAAAATGGAAATTAATGTATAACTTTTATGTAGTGTCTTGTTTCTGGATTTTTGGTTGATATTCTGTCTCTATTCATTAAAATAAAACTACCACAAAAATTAGAGACTTTTCATTTCTTTGAAAGTGGGCAAACTTACAAAATCAACAGGGGATCAAATAATTATTTCCCCCACTGTACTTACTTGCTATTCTGTGATTAGGACCTGGACACACACAGCTTATGCTCCAGTAACACACATACAATCAGTTTCTCTTGCACTGAAACTTGCTGTTCGCTGATTACGACACACACAGAGTTTGTATTCCAGATACATACACATATAGTTTCTCCTACACTAATACTTAAATGCTATTCTGTGATTAGGACACACACACACACACACAGCTTGTGTTGCAGATACATACACCAACAGAAACACAGTTTCTCTTACACTGATACTTACTTGTGGGTCCCTGATTTGGATATGGACATACACGCACTGCTTATGTTCTAGATACATGCACATAAAAACCCACAGTTCTCGTGCACTGATACTTGCTATTCCCTGATTAGGACATGAACACACACACAACTTGTGTCCCAGATGCATATACATACAGACACACAGTTTCTTTTACACTGAAACTTGCTTCTTGATCCTGATTAGGGGTCACGCGTGCACACACAGAGTTTGTATTCCAGATACATACACATATATAGTAGACACACTGTTTGTCTGACACTGATACTTTCTTAAGCTGGTATACTTTTGTTAATCTTTGATTAGAGGGAATGAATTTGTTCAAAATAACCACAACCCAAAACACCAATCTAGAGAGTAATATTTTACACAATTTAGTAACTTCACTACAACAAAATTCAATAATCTAGCTTGTTTTTATTTACTCATTGGAAAGTCATTTTACGTGACGTGTCATAAGCTAGCTCCTCACATCACTCCCGGCACTGGAAAGCTAAAGCCGATGAAAGAGAAATTGTGTGTCATGTCATCGTGGTGACATTTGTTCCAGACACCTACAAGTTTATAACTGATGATGGAAAAAGTACTGACACTCCACAAGTTTGTGTGTGTGTGTGTGTACGTTTTTGATAAAATTAAATATTCATTTCATTCCTGATATGAATATGTTCTTGAATATGAATGTTCTTGACATTTTGTATAATGATTATTTTTAGTTTCTTATCGTTTACTTAGGTCAAGGTTAGATGTGTAAGTGTGTGGGGGTGTCTTTGTGGAAACTAAAGAAAAATTATGATGGGAACATATTTTGGAACTTTTTGAGGTTTTATATGTAGTTTCTGAGGTTAAGGTTGGTTTTAGATGTAAGCGTATCTGTCTGTATCTTGTTTCTTTTCTGGGAACCAAAAATTTAATGATACTTAAAAAAAAAAAAAAACTTTTGGGGACATTTTGTGTTTTGATAGAAAGACTTTTTTTTTTTTGTCATCGAGATCAAGGTTGGGGTTAGATGAGTCTTGTATGGTTTTGTTTATGATTTTGTGCAGGCATCCTTTTTGCTATTTCGATATTAACATTTTCATTTTTAAGGGCTAAAAAGTTTCTATGAATTACTGAGGTCAAGCATGGGGTATTTTTGTGTATGCCTTTGACTGGCCTTGTTCCACCTTTAAGCCCAAGACCACACACACACAGACCCCAGCAGAGCTATTGTTTGTCATTCTATTGTAATCTCAGGATACTACATCAGTAATCTTCTACCTTTGAGTTAAACAGTGCGAACATCAAGAAGAATTTAGCTGCGGGTGAGAGATGCAAGTTTACTGTATCAACAGCTGCTTTAATAGAGGAAGGAAGATGACATTGAGCGTGATTGATGTGCTTCAGGTATGCATGCCAGTGTGTGTGTTTGACTCATTGACTAAAAAAAAAAAAACTTCTATGTTATCTATGTTCATTACATAAGAGTGTAATGGTTCTGAAACCAAACCAAAAACCATGGTACAATTTCCCTACAGCAATATCATTTCTGTTTGCCATAGGCCATTTAAATGAAATATAATGAAGTCTTTGAAACCCTTAAAAATCAGGGTATTGTGCATTTTACATTCAGGCCTGAAAGCTCATATTTTACTTTATCAGTTTGAGGCGCAGCATCAGACCCCCAGTTATCTCGGATTCATTATTGTCATTCTCATTAGATTTGCTTGATTTAACCTAGATACCGTTTGAACATTTTTGTTTGCCTGATCTCTCTTGTTTTGTTAATGTTTGTTGAATTTTTTGGGGGTAAGTTAAGTAAATAATGGTTATTCCTTTCAGCATATGAGCCTGTAGCATACACTTGTAAATAAATAGAAGAGTTTGTAATTGTCTAAAATACACAAGTGAGAAATTTTAATATCTTTTTATAATACATTTTACATAATACAGATTCATTATTGTCATTCTCATTAGATTTGCTTGATTTAACCTAGATACCGTTTGGAACATTTTTGTTTGCCTGGGATCTTCTTGTTTTGTTATTAATGTTTGTTGAATTTTTGGGGTGTTACAAATAATGGTTATTCCTTTCAGCATATGAGCCTGTAGCATGTTAATTTGTAAATAAATAGAAGAGTTTGTAATTGTCTAAAATACACAAGTGAGAAATTTTAATATCTTTTAATAATACATTTTAAAAATCATTTAAAATTGCCATTTCGGGTTGCAAAAGAGTGAAAGTGAGTGATTATTTGTCATTGTGAACCCACCACAGCACAGGACACATTGCACATTTTCACAACAAAATGTGACCACTGTATTTGACCCATCTGTAAAGGAGCAGTGGGCAGCTGACATGGACAGCAGCTGGCGAGCAGTGCTTAAGAATGGTACCTTGCTCATGAGTACCTTGGTGGTACCTTTACCACTCCGGGATTCAAACCGGCGACCTTCTAATCATGCGGCAAACTCCGAAAATGTTATGCTACCAACTGCCACAAGCAACAGTTTAAAAACAGATTGAGCAGGGATTCTGCAGCACTCTCAGCCTCCCCACTTCCTACATCCTTGGGACAAGCTGTATATTTTGTTGGTGATTTAATTAAACACAGTCCCTTTTATAAACCCAGGTATGAACTGAACCATAGCTTAAAAACTGTGTCCAAACTGGAACAGTGTTAAACCCCTTATTATATATACATTGCAAATTTGCAAAATTTACAGACTTTCAGTTGTTTGCAATAAACAAGTCAAACAAGAACAATTTAAACAGCTCAAAACAAGTAATATTACAAGTAGTTTCTCCACTTTCAACACAAAATGTCACTTTTACTGACTACTGCAGTTTCAAAATTATTCAATCCCTTAACGACAAGCGTCTTTAGAACTTGGTAAAGCACCCTTTTGCTGTTATGACCTGCTCCAAACATAATGCATAGCCAGACACCAACTTCTGGCAATGCTCTTAAGGAATCTTAGCCCATTCCTCATGGGCAATGACCTCCAGCTCACTAATGTTCTTAGGTCTGCATGCTGCAGCCACCTTCTTCAAATCCCACCAGAAAGTTTCTATGGGGTTGAAGTTCGGCAACTGTGATGGCCACTCTACAATCTTCCAGGACCTTTTTCTGAAACCAAGCTTTAGGGTTGTTTGAGGTATGCTTGCGATCATTGTCTTGTTGGAAGGTCCAGTGATGCCCAAGCTTCAGCTTCATCACAGACGGCATGACATTCTCCAAGTATTTTCTGAGATTTGATTGAATCCTTCTTGCCCTCTGCTGCAAGTTCCCAGTGCCAGAAGAAGCAAAGCATCCCCAGAGCCACTGCCACTGCCATGCTTCACTGTAGGCAGGGTGTTCTGTTCAGCATATGCTTCATTCTGGCATTTCCAGACATACTGCTGATCTGTAGGTCCAAAGAGTTCCAGCTTTCAGTTCATCACTCCACAGCACAGAACCCCAAAAGTTCTTTGACTTATTTATATGTTTTTGAGCACATTGGCACCAACTTGTCTCGTGATTTTAGTGTTAGCTTGGAGTTTGGGCATGGAAACCTTCAGCATTTAGTGTGCACCATACGTGGAAACTGAAATCTCAGTGCCTCCTGCCACCAAGTCTTGCTGCAGGTCTTTTGCAGTCACTTGAGGGTTTTTGACCCCATGCCTTCTCAGAAACATAGTGGCAGCTGTTGACACATCCAGGTAGTGTAGCTACTGTTCCTTTAAATTTAAACTTGCGAACTATGCTTCCAACAGTATTTCTAGGAACATTCAATGGCTTTAATATCTTTGTATCCTTTTCTTTGTTTGAGCAGGGCAATGATTTCTTCTCTAGATTTTCTGGACTATTCTTTTGGCTTACCCTTGTTTCTACCATGCAGTCAAACGTTACTGTGATCATACCCCTAGCCATTCTGGGTATTTGATGAGTTCACACACACCTGATGCAGCTTATGAGGCTAGTTATAATGCTAACAGTAATGCTTGAGACAACAGCTGATTTGCAAACCTGTGCTTTCATGAGGGATTCTATTCAGTGAGTGACGTTTTGAGTTGAATGTGGAGAAACTACTTGTAATATTAGTTGTGCTGTTTAAATTGTTCTTGTTTGACTTGTTTATTGCAATCAGCAAATCAGTTTGTAGATTTGCCATTAACCCTAATTTGCAATAAGGGTTGAATAATTTTGAGTGCAACTGTAAATACTGTATATATTTGTAAACAGTAGCTTTTCAAGCCTTTTATGAATACAAGTAGCTAAGCTGCAGCCAAACAACTGTTTTTCTATAGTAGTTAGCTACACTACAAGCAACAGAGGAAAAAGTAACTTACTACATCCAAATGATTTCATCCTTTGCGTTTGGGTTGTAGGATACTGTCAAAGCAAATGTATCGCCTTTCAGTTGCACTCCAACTCCATCTTGCAGCTGCCAAGAGTGCAATATAATGCTATGAGTGTGCGTCTCATCACCATGGTAGCCTATCAGATGCCAATTAAACACCAATCACAGACGCCTTCTACTTAAAAATTACCCATCTTTGTGAATAGAGAAAAATAATAGTATTTTAGGACTGTAAAGCTTTGCCATGATACACTGCTATTCGTATGGAATTACATTTACTTACTTGAAAAGCTACATCGTTTTAATAATAGCTTGACTACCAATAAACTATTGAAACAGTAGCTAGCAGTGTCACTAGATAAAACATATAGCTCAGATATAACACATATAGCCAGACCCCACAAAGTTATCAAGACAAGTATGCGTGTGCTGTTCTGAGGGAGGGAGGGGGGGGAAGTGTGCGAAGTGGGACACAAAAGTGCCGCTCGGATCAAAAGCAGCATTAGCGACTGACTTCTCCCGCTTGGCTATTGTGGGGACGTTAAAGCCGGACTCCCTCCCGCCAAACTCACAAAGCGTATTTTTCTTTCTAATTAAAGGGTCTTCCCGTCCTCCCCCCCCCTCCTCCTCCTCCTCCCGCTCCTCCAAACCGGCTCTCTTCCTTTCATTCTTTCAGAAGTTAGCCTGAAGTGTGTACGAAAGATATTGCGCCTCAGATGGCCGACACAAATCCGCACTGATGATAACCATGACGGCCAAAGTGGGAACTCCTGTGGTGGGTACACACATGCATGCGTTCGCGCACACACGTGCACACACACACACACACACAGGCATACAAGCAGAAAGACATGCACAAATGTACCTGTTTAAAGATGTACATGTAGATGTAGATGTACATATGCACAAATTTGCTATTTGACTTACAGATACAGTATCATACACACACACACACAAGCACAGTGCCAGTTCCTCTCTAAACCTTTGTTTAAGGTTGCTCGGCTTGTCTCTTTGAACCCAGAGCTGGTCTCCCAGCTATAAGACTTTCCTCTATAAAGGGGCTTATCCCCCGATCGTATGTGTGTGTCTGTGTGTGTGTGTGTGTGTGTGTGTGTGTGTGTTTTGTCCTTGTACCAGCAAGGCCCACAGCTGTGGCTCTCAGTCATTGTGTGCCCCCTCCCCGACACACACACACACCCAGCATGGTACGCTAGGTGATCTTCTATAGGCTTACACCCTCATCTTATCCCATTCTGTCATCGGTGCAGGAGTCACAGATCAAAGCAGATCGCAGCATGTTTCCTCTCCTCTGTCGCCGCTCAGAACAAGGTCGGGGTCAGTTTCATTTCAGTTGCATTTCAATTCAGTCCCGCTGCAGCAGAACGCTAATTCCCTCATTATTATTTGTTGCGAGTTGAATGCCCATCCTATTAAATTTATTTTTTTCAATTTTGAATGAAAAACTACATTTTAATAGCAACACAAAATGATTTAGCAATGGGAGTGAGTGTTGTAGATGACCTAAGAGATTACTTCCATAATTTAAGAGATTTACAATACATATATGCCAGATAATGGGAATGTGTTTAAAAAAAGGACAGTGGTTCACAAAAGTTTTTAAGTTTTAACTTTGATGAGATTAAACAGAAGAAAACTTATTACGTTCATGCAGCTACAAATTATGTGCAAAAGTTTTCAGCCACCCCTCATTTCTTGATATTTTGCTAGGAAAGTGATACAGTGTGCAAACATACAGTATATGTACACAGTTCACAACTTGTCTGTTAATATGCGAAATTGATTTCCTTTAGCATTCAATTTTTTAATATTCTGGAATTGCATGTCAAAATAATCTGAAGATGCACAACAATTTTTAATTCTCAAATGATATCTGCATTTTTCTAAGTAAAATGTTTTTGCTCAATGCACTGTGGCTAAAAACTTTGGCTGACCTCCATATAAGACAGCTGAAGGCTAAGGGTGCTTTCAGCAGTGTGAAGCTATCAAATAACGGGCAGTTAGCGTTTGGCTAACGTGTTTGGTGGAAAAGTATGTTAATTCACAGAAAGCCAGAGATCTCTGCGCTGTAGCGAGGGGTCCAGACTCGCGCAGCTGGCTGAAATATGCCTCAATTTGGTCACACTTACTACAGCTACGCTCTACGCAGCAGATGTCTCGCACATACCTTCACACACACACACACACACACACACACACACAAACTTGTTTTTCTATCTGCCTTGGGCCCAGCTACGCAAGGGCATGGTGCAACTAATATGCAGCAAGAATTTTCGAATAACAAAGTTGTTTGCCATTTTTTGTTGTGTTTTGACATTGTGTTTGGAGCATTGCACTTTTTGGTGTTATTTTTTTCCAACAATACCTTGTCTTCAGTTTTAGATATAGTGGGGACATTTGATCCCCTTAGTGGTAAGTCAACAAGAACACACACACACATTCACAACATGCATGCACCATTCCCCAAATGTTCCTGCCCTGACACTGAGTAATATCTACTTTCACACTGCGCACACATTTCCAGGAAGCATGGAAAGCTCTGAAAGACCCGTAAATTAAACACCAAAACACTAGCCTGTTCAGTTACACTATTATCAACACACACTCAACCAACTTTACACTGCATAAAAACTTTTAACATTAAAAACATCTTAATGTCTCAAGGGAATTTGGCATTTGTTCTACATTGAAAGATAAGTGACTAAAATAGCTAAATATTTACACTCTGTGACAAAAATTCTGACCTTTAGTCCCATTAAACAATGTCCCTTTTTAGCTCCTTACACTGTTTTTTGGCTAGTTATTTTAGTTTTCCTTTTTACATTTGTCACCACTTTATCTCTTTCTACATTTTTCAAAACACAGCAGTCACACAATTCCTCCAGTACTACTACTCATCTAGTTTTAAACTATTCTCTTATACCAGACATCTTTCATCTTTCTTTACATTAGACAATTAGTGGGCACACTGGCATCTGGCAATCACACTTGTTAAGACTTGTTAAAACTTAATCAGGCAAAAACAACTTCATGTTGTGGCTGTTTGTAGCGTAATGGTTAGGGCGTTCACCCCAGAAGGTCTCCGGTTCGCATCCCGAACCGGTAAAGATAACACTGAGGTATTCATGAGCAAGGTACCGTCCCGAAACACTGCTCCCCAGGCGCTCCCCATGTTAGCATTTACATTTACATAATACATTTACATAATTCATAACGAGTGAATGAAGTTATCATGAATCATGGGCTGAAATAGTTTTGGGAAACGAAGGATAATCTGGTTAATTTTGATTTAAGCGCAGAGATGAGAAATTCCACTCCTGGGGGATCAGAATCCAACAAGTTTTCCATCCTGCTTGACTTCAGAACATTTACGCCTGGTCTGAGGTAGATACTCCTCCGAAAGTAATTCACCAGGTAGGAAGGAAAAACCTCCACAATACAAGACCCTGTTTTAACATGTCAATCACTAATCGTCAAACCTAGAACTGAAGACCCTAAAAAGCTCCTGAGGTAAGTCAGTGCATCTATTAGGTAGTTTTTGCTGATGAAGTGGCGGGTCAGAATAGGTGTTTTTAATAAAGCAACAGGTGTTGCACGCATGCTTGCGTGTGTGTGTTCAGACTGTGGGGGGGTCCTGGGGCACTGGTGCTAGAGTGTGTTATTCAAAGGCTTTGGCTGACTATGTTTGAATCAATTCAAGTTCACGGGGAAGTCGACTCTCGGGCCTGTGGAAGTTGGCTGGGATCGATGCGTGTCTAAAGAAGCCGTTTAGTCTTTTGTGCAGCACCGGAGCGGTGGAGATAGCGCAAGTGAGACCGGGCCTGCATGGGCGATTACACCGATAGCGCTGGGCCTAGATAAGGGACCTGTATGACAGGTAAGGAACACCTGCAAAGCTTCTTTCTCACACACACACACAGGCTATCATGGTGGCAGATCTTCGAATGCGAGTACACATACACTCACACTTAGACGCTATCGAAATGACAAATCAGAATCTATCTTTGCACACTGCAGTAAAATTTCTTAGCATGTGAACACATCTTGCGTGTTCCTAAATATATCTATTATTTTATTACATTTTTACTTATTTTGAGCAATCTAACATTCACTGAATACTCAAAGCATGTTTTTCCATATAGAAAGGATTACCGACTCCAAATGTGCTGTTAGATGTTGTTATTTGAGCGAATGATATGTTCATGTTTTTCTGGAGTAATACAGTATTTTGTACTTTAGTCTTTTTGCATGTCATTAATGTATGGAGACTTAAGGCATTCATGTGACGTGTGTGTGCGTGTGCTGAATGCGTTTCAGAATGAAAGTCACGCCACTGCAGGACCGGCTTGCAGAGAGCGAGCCATGACCAAGTCAAACACGCATGCAGAAGACCACCAGAGTAGAGGATGAGGGGAGGGAGTGAAGGAAGAGAGAGAGAGGGAAGGGAGGACGCTGATTGCAATCAGGTAAAAATCTCACCTCTGTAAAAAGTCTATACCACACACACACATACAAACACATGCTTGTTTCGGTTGCGTAGTGAGGACCCCATTTTTTTAAACACCCACCTAAATGTGACCTTTCTGACCCCTAACTGTAAGCTGAAATTTAACCCTGACCTTTGCATTTTTTAACCTTGACACTAAACCTCAGTAAGCAATATGACCTCTAGTATTTCAAATAAAAGTGTCCCTTTTAATGCAGATGCGTTTTCCAGCCACAAGTCCTCACAGCGTCAAAACCTCCCATTTTTTGTTTGTAGGTGTCTGATCCTCACACAAGAACACACACTTGCATAAAGTCTAGCATGCTGGGCAGGTAGGTCAGGAGTGAGTGTCTATACTCTGCAACTGCAGACTGGGAATGGACCCACTTTTTTCATATATCTTTTGTATTAAAACAATACGTTTATTAAAACAATATCAAAACAAGTAAACTAAAAGTTTCAGAAAGATTAGGTAATGAGTGTGTATGTGGAATGTCCCCAAAAGTGTAATGAAGTACATGTGTGAGTCTGTGTGTATAGATACGTTATCTGCACACTCACTGAAGCAGAACGTTAACCCTCATCAGAAGCCCTGATGCCATTAGACCTTTATGTTCTCTCTCTCTCTTTCTTTGTCCCTCTCTCTCTCTCTCTTTCTCCCTCTCTCTAACAGGTGTGTTCATTCATCAATGTCTGTTGTTTGATTTTCGATGGAATAGACCATGATGGCAGTGTGCTATGGTGAGATGTTGTTATGCTGGACCTTTATAGCAAAATCAATGTTATGTCTTTGGGACCAGCAGCTATGCCAAAATGTGACTAACAACGGATAAATTAACTTTGCTATCAAATTGGTTATTTCAGGAAAGGAAAAACTATCTCATACTTCTAGCCCAAGACACATTTGGTCCAAACTTACCACTCTCACTTTTATACTACAGCTTTTAGGCTAACAGCAGCAGTTAGAAATTAATGAATGCTAATTAAGTCAACAAATTAGAATCACGCTAGCAATTAATGCAAATTTATTGACCAAAAACATCAATTACTTGATATTTTTAGCCCTAACAGTTCCAGTCCAAAATTATGAAGAAATATTTCATTTAATTGAGTTTAACTGTGTGAGAAAGTAGAAGTAAAAGTGAAAGCGGCACTCTAACATCTTTTTCTGTGGGGAAATCTTCAACCTTGAAACAATTATAACTTGTCAGCAATGAGTTGTTGTTTGAGAGTGAACGCTAAATGTGTGCGTGACGTAATCTGTATTGCACTCAAACACCCAATGCTGAAGTGAAATGACATTTGTGATTGTGGTTGGGGAGAAACGATGTGGTTTGAGAAACATGACATTCTAAATGCCTCCCTGTCACACAATCCACAATCGCCTCAGAGATTCTATAAAAACGTATGAATATGCTGCCGTGACGGCTCCCTCGTCTCCCAGGAACTTGTGCCTCTCCTTTTTTTTTGAGCAGAAAAATGTGTGCAAATTAAAGGTTCATGTTGACTCTGCCTCGATTTTTAGTTTTGCTGAGACATAACTATGAAAATCTTACGTGTAGTAATATTGTCATTTCAAAAAATATCGTTGCCACACATTTAAGTTGTGTTGGGCAATAGAATAATCACTTTGTTGCAAATCTAATTCTGAATGAAAGAAGTTTTAACATTTGCCCAAGTTATGGGCAAAGCTTCAGACGCCCCCTTTTTGACCCAAAGTATACATTTAAATTGGTATGGTATATACCACCATATTGAGCCACACTTCATTTAATCATTTTTTCTTCCAAAGAACCAGACTCTTGTGTTTTTCAATGTACTCTTGAGAAATAGCATTTACATTCATTTTAGCACATTGCAAAATCACTGTTTCTACTGTTGGGGCAGTTGCAACGGTAACGGGTTGGGAGTTTGCCTAACCGTTCTTGAGCTCACTGGCAGAGTTGGGCAAAGTACCTAACTTCACTACGAAAGTAGGGGCAAGAGGCAAGTTGGGCAAAGTACCTAACTTCACTACTTAAGTGAGACTACCACTAGTTAAATGTTACTCCAATACAAGTGAAAGTTGTACAGTCAAATTTTTACTGAAGTTAAAATACTGAAGTACTTGTTTTAAAAAATACTATCAAAGTAAATTTTCTTTCACCACATTGTTGCATTAATGCCACAACACTTAATGCCTCTGACTAGTGTGTAGAACCTGTAGAATAAGGAATTGGTAGAATGTTACAGAATAAAACACAACATGAACTGACAAAGAAAACCAGGAAATAATTTTAACATTCCAACCTGCTTAAAACCCAGCTCTACACCTGTAGTTTCATGACTTTCCAACAGCAACAATGTTTTAAGCAAGAAAAAAAACTGCAGAACTGTCTGGACTTGGTTTTATAGTCACAGGCATGACATAATCCTACTAATTACTGATAGACTGTCACCTGCCAAAAAACCAGACACGTTTTAGAAAAGGGGGAATAACATCCACTTTATTCACGGATTTGAAAGTAATGAGTAATGAGAACCTTGATAGAAATATAATGAAGTGAAAAGTATGGTATTTGTCTTTTAAATGTAGTGAAGTGAAAGTCAGTAAAGAAACAACTGAGGTACTCGTGACCAATGTACGTCCCCTAGCACTGCTCCCTGAGCACTGCCAAAAAGCTATTTCACGGATGGGTCAAATGCAGAGGTCACATTTCGTTGTGGTGCACTTTGTGCCGTGTTGTGTTCACAATGGCAATCACACACAAATTCACTTACTATCTCATTTTACTAGCTAAATTTCTATAAATGAAGGGTGGCTCAAGACCTTTGCACAGTATTGTATTTAGTTAATTTTATTCTATTTGTTGTTTTGTTCAGTTTTATCAAAGCCTGTTTTCCAATGTTTTTCTGCAAATATTTAATGAAGTTCCAAAAAGGCAGTTGTTAGTTGGAGACTCCTCGCAACTTTTTTAGCCCGTGCTAGTAGTAAATTTCCATCTCGAGCTGTTTTTCCAGCACTGAGTTGGATATGTAGGAGTTGCCGGATGCTAAGGTGAGATTTGGAAGAAACACGTTATAGGGAGTCAGTTTGGGAGATTGTGTAGACTGTGAGAAACCAAGTGTGACTTGTGTGACTATTAAAATGCACAGTTCCTGAAAGCTGATATGAGGATTGCGGAAGATCTGGGGGTGCAACTGACTCTCCCTCCCTCCTCTCTCTCTCTCTCGCTCTCTCTCTCCCCCCCCCCCCTTCTGTCTCTCCCTCTTTTGTCTGTGAGAATCATTTCCTGCCTGGAGGAAACTTGGAGATAAGGATGGCAAAGAATCAAAACACACCATGCTCTAAAACTAAACAATCTCTCTCTCTCTCTCGGCTTCTTCTGTTTCAGTCCGAAACAATAAGCAATCAGTCTTTGTAAGAAAGTATAAAACATACACATCTCTTTGTGCTTGTGTGTGTATGTGCATGTTTGTCTATGTAGATGTCTGCATGTAGTGTGTGTGTGTGTAATGAAGCTCTTTAGAATGACGGCTGATTGCCGTTGTCTGTGTTAGAATCTCTGGAATTCCTTGTTCCTGTGTTTCCAGGATGGTGGGAGACAGATAAAAGCAGCTCTACCAATCGCGCATGGGGAGTTTCTCTCACTCCCACGCAACACTCTTTGTGCATTACAGACACACAGACACTTGAAGTAAGCAGACTTAGTCATAAAAACGACATCTCAGATTTTCTCATCAATTAGAGGTCAATCAGCTCCTTTCAGCCTCCTAAAATCGGCCTTCTTCTGATGCCTGACCATCACATTAGAATTGAACATTCCGTTCAAAAGCTACACAGAAGTTGTGCAACTGTTGCATTGCTGGAAAAAGGAAAAAGAAATAAAGTGGTGATAAAGGTACATTAGAGAAATGATAAAGATGCTTCTGCTGATTATATCTGACCTAGCTGTTAAACTTTGAACTGTTGAATGATTGAGTTAACTGACGGGGTTAAAAAAAAACTGTGGAAAGAACAGGAACTTGATGGGATGTTTATGAAGAAAAAGTGTGATTGCTGAAAGTAGAAAAGGATAGAGGGTGAAAATGTCTTCTAAAAAAAAAGAAAAGGTAAAACTGTTTATAGGTGTTTCTGCCAATTATAGTTGACTTAGCTGTTAAACTGAGCTGCTGCATAAATTTTGAGCTCACGTCATGAACCAGCTAACCACAAGAAAAGTTATAGCACATGTCCTTAAGGTAGATTTTTCCATGTGGCCACTATATAGGGAATGACGGCCCTATAGACAGAACAAAATAATTGTTGGTGCCCAGCAATCAAGGTGATTGCTCTTGCTCAGCAATCACAATAATGGACAATTATTATGGAGCTAAAACAACCACCAGTCTTTGGGAGAACCAGTTCTAAATTGGCATTCTGACAGGAAATGTGTATTTTTGGAAGCTGTAAGTAGCTCTGTTGGGAGAGGATGCTACTATGACACAAAGGTCAAGGGTCATTTTGTCTAATAGCTCTCTAAGAGACTGGTCTTATCAGCTTCTGTCCTAAAGGCCCATTGGAAAAAATACTCTTACAGTGTCATTTGTCGATTCTTTCCCCCACCTCATAGACGTTAAAGTAGTTGGTTTGAAAAATAAAGTGGAGGAAAAATGGACTGGAAGCTCTTTTAGCCATTCCTCAGATTTCTTTTGACAGGTTTACGGTGCGGCACGAGCTGGTGTGAGTTAAGTTTCGGCTCCGGCACTTGACTGCTGTCTTTCTGAGGAAACTTTACCTCCAGCCCAAGATTTATAAAAAAAAATTGAACAGTGCTGGCTGGAACAGCTTTGAATCACTTTTACACAAGACAAGAACAAAGACAAACCTTTTTTTAAGTGACTAATAAATGCAAATATTGGCTAAATCTTTTTTTCACTAGCTAATGTTAACTTGCACCAGCTGAAGCTAATTTCTGCAAGATTACACTAATTTCTACTAGCTAGTCATTTCTGTTGCAAGCTAAATTAAATTCATTAAATTCTACTGACTAAAGCCAATTTCCACTAGCCAACACTAATTACCACTAGCTAGTGCATATTTCTGTAAGCTAACACAAATTTCAACTAGCCAAAGTATTTTTTGCAAACTAACTTTCTCTAACTAAAATTATTTTTTAAGGTAATATTTATTTCCAGTAGCTCAAGTTACTCTTATGCAAGCTAACACTTTAGTAGCGGAAGCTTATTTCAGCTAGTGAACACTTATTTTCACTAGCTAAAGCTAATTTCTGGAAGCAACCACTAATTCCCATAACTCAAACTACTTTTTGCCCACACAAATCTTCGTAAGTTATCACTAATCTCCACCAGCTAACGCTTAGTTTTGCCTTTTCTGCTACTACAATGGCTATAGTACTTTAGGTACAAGAACAAGTGAAATTTTAGGTAGCTAAACCTAGCACTATTCTTTTATTAGTCTTATTTCTCTTGTCTCTTCGTCTTAAAAGAAAACCAGTTGTAAGCTGTTATACCTGATATTTTTGAGACCAGTTGTTGTGCTAAGGATAAAATAAGTGTTCTGTCACTTAACGTTTTATGCACTAAATGTTTTACTTCAGTATCCTTGACTTATTCTAACAAGCATTCATAAAAGTCCATCAGTTCTGTACTTAAAAGTGTAAGTATACCAGCCTTTTTGTGCATACTTTTGTTGAGGCTTATGCTGCACTTAGTGGCAACTCAAAGCTCCACATTTCAAATCTCTCGACTAGGAAAGCACAAAGAAAACATGCCCTGATGTTGGAATTCCTATTGAAATTGAAGTTCCTCAGACTTTGTTATTGTATGTCATTTCCAACAAGGCTGTTCACATAACTGTACATAATTGTCCCTTGTCTACTTTAAATGAGTTAAGTAGTGAGTTTGATCATTTTCGAGCAAACGTAAAGTTCAAGTAAAATCTTGTAGAGTTTCACACATTACAAACTATACTGCTAGATACCTTATGCTTTCTCCAGTGATTATAATGTATCACATTCATTGCAAGTTCTGTCAAAGTTTTATGGTAACTAACGTTCCCAAAATGGGACAGGGTACAAAATATAGAATAAATGTTTTGTGTGAGATTTTCAATTTTTCATTTTGCTGGACCTCATGAGGATAGACTAAGTGGGCTACACATATATAACTAGAAGTACACTTATAGTAAAGTTTATTTGCAGTACAAAATAGGACTTGACATGAATGACCATGTGAACTAGTCAGGAACCCAAAGAAGAAAAAGTACATGAGCAAGTACACTACTAGTACCTAGATATGATTATACTGTACACTACATAAAGTGTACTTTAAACATATACATGAACTTATTTTAAAATAAATACGCTTTTTGGGGTAAGAGATATATTAACTGTTAGGCTATGACATTTCACAGCTTTTATTGTGAGGGACCTAAATTTCTTAATTGCATGCATTTTTATATTTGCAGCAACCAGCTCCTCTTGGTTCATAGTCAAGCTTTTTACCACCAGATCACCTCCGACTTTGAGGTAAGAAACTTCTCTCCTTGATGCTGCTCTCTAGCCAACACATTTACCACCAACATGGCTGCTCTTGCTGTGAGAGCAATGAGCTTTTCCTGCAGTTCTTTAAGTTTTCTGCTGAGGCCACTGTTGGGGAATTACTATTACTCTGAGGCTCTCTCTAGTTGTTGAGATGTTGAATGTCCTTTTTTAGAGCCGTTTTCATAAGTGCAGTTTTGTCCCTTATCATTATGAAAGATGGCCGTTCTGAACACCTTTCTAGAGGTCAATTCTTGCTGCTTGGTCAGAGCTAGTGTTAGTATGACAGTCTTTAACTTCATTTTTATCTTTTAAGTTGTTGCTATCTAGCTTGTTCAACTTAAAAATGCAGAAACTCTATGAGATTGATTTCTCATGTTCTGTTTGTTCTTCAAGCAATTGATCACCAGCATGGCCCATTTTATTTGAGACTATCTTAGGCTGTGTTTTGGACCCCTTTAACTTCATTTTGGTGGCAAACCAATTTGACTAACTAGTTTAAGATCTGTTTTGAATGACCCAACTCACCACCATCAAAACAGCAAGAATTGTCTGGCTAAAGATCTATTCGGGGCAGCAAATCATTTGAGGTTTTTCCACAGTCTTGTGCTAAGTTCAAGTTTGGTTGGGAATGAAAAATGAATGTCAAAGAGCAAATATATGAATATTTCGTAGCAGGGGGTTCCAGTTTTCTTGCTCTTCCTCTCTCTCTCTCACTCGCTGTAAATGTGTGTGCGCGTCTCCTGTTCTTTATCAAAAACATGTTAGAGAGAGATGGATAATGGAAGAAGAGGAAGCCAAATATTTTCTCTCCTCTAAGTCGGATAGATTCCTTGTCTGTTTTTTCCATGATGTTCTTGTGCGATGTTCATCCTCAAAGTCCAGAAATTATTTGCTATATTTCAACACTGTTCGGAAACCTCTCACAATTAAAAAAAAACAGAACGGAGCGATGTTTAACATTTAAGGCTGAAACTTGCACAGCAAATCGGGCACGAACGTCTGAATTTATTTCACAGGCGTTTTTTTTACAGAAACAAATTTCTGCTTTTTTAGTCTTTAATACCAGCGGGATGTTGCCTGTTACTGTCGTTATAGGCTCAGTTTGGAGGAGTGGCCACTTGGGGGCACTAAGACGAAACAGTTTAGTGCTGTGCTACATTTCAGTATAATGAAAGTGTGTATGTGTGTGTGAAAGACAGAGAGAGAGAGAGAGAGAGAGAGAGAGAGAGAGAGAAAGAGAGAGAGATTCCAGCACATGAAAAGCCTCTGGGTTGCCAATGTGTGATTTATACTCTTTGCATGTTTCATATAAATCATAAAAGAAATGGAGAGAGAGAGAGAGAGAGAGAGAGAGAGATCTGTTTTTAGACTCATCCTTTGATGTGAAAGTTGAAAGGGATGCAGAAGAAAGGTAGACAGGCTTTATTGTGGTTCGACCTTTTGACTGCGAAAAATGTCTGCTTCCTTCTCTCTCTCTCTCTCTCTCTCTCTCGTTCTCTCTCGTTCTCTCTCTGTCAAAAAAGTGCCCAACTTCAGGATCAAATGTAGGTAGTTTAGATGAAATATGGGAGTGAATTTGGACATCACACTTACTTTTCACGCTTTACAGCTCTGTAATTAGTTCCCCAGCCTTGTGCTGCCACCTGATGGCTTTTTCAGGAATGGCGCTAAACCCTTTTTTCAAAGTCAAAGTAAACTGTCATCTCTGCTACAGTGCCATACTGTACAAGTAAACAGAGAGACGAGATGACATGGCTCCAGCTTTAACAGTACAAAGAACAAGGAACAAAGAACAGACAAGGCACGTAGAATAAACAATATATAAATACTAGATAAAATAGAATGTAAAATATAAAATATTTTTAGTTTTTAGTCTGAGGAAGACACTTTTCCCCAAGTTGATCTGGAGAAACTATCCCTGTATTTAGGAAATGGATGGATGTTGCTCTGGATTAAGGCTGGGTGATTTGACCTCAAGTCAATATTTCAATTTTTTAATTTTACTTATTTTGTACTTATATACATATATCTTAGATTTTAAAATAGTTGAATGAAGTTGCAGACTAAACAGGTGGAGGTACATAACAATACACACGGTAGTATGATTTTAAGGGGACAGTACAGGATCTCACACACATACTAACCAAATGGAAAAAAATCATATTTACAAATTTTCAAAATTATTTAAAATAACGGAAATGGGCAAGATTAGAACATATAGAGGTTCTGAGTGTTCGTTTAATTTTTTTTTAAAAATTATTATCTGCTCAGCCATACTCTGGATAAGTGTTTGATAAATGTGAACTAAAATTAATGTAACTATCTTAGTTTGTATATTGAGATCTATTCTTTACCATTACTGTTTGTTTGTTTTTTGTTTTAAATAGCAGTCATATTAATATGTGCTCACCTCTAGCCTGTCTGTTCGCTTTTCCTATGTGCAGTAACAATATGATTCTGAAAACTGGCCATAGATAAACCGAAGATAACTAGAATAGAATTTAACAATTATTTCAAATTAATAGAATTTAACTTAAGTTAAATCTAAAATAGTTGTGTGTGTATGTACTGTATACAGGATCCTAACAGAACTGCTATTGTTAAGATTTTTGTCTCATTCTCTGCCATGGTAGTGTGTGGTGTGCTATTATGAGGGTTTAAGACTCACCATTGACATATCCAGTCAAGAAGGTTTCTGTGGTCTGTGTATTTATATCTGTGCTTAATGTGGGACTTGAGTCTTACTTGTGAAAGTGGAAATGGCCCAAATCTTTCAGTAGTTACAGTACTCACTCTTTTTTTTCTTGGGGACCCCCCCACAGAAAACATCTTAGGAATTTCTCCAGGGGCTGTTTTTACACTGTAAAGAATCCGTTGCATGAGGCCTCTCTTTCCCTCCTCCTCTCTCTCTGCCTCTGCTAAGTGTAGGTGGTTATTAAAATTAATATTTACAAATATTTATTTTTTATATTAAGTCTGTATTCGTAATGTTTGGCCTATTTTACACTCGTATTGCCCTCCCTGCTTGTGCCTAATTGAACAGTGACTGTGTTTTGGTCGTGTTAAAATTCAATCTAATCACAGTTTTGTGTAAAAAATTAATGTGGATTCAATTGAAATATTTATAGCAATGATTTACTGTTATAGTGTATTCAGTTCTACTCCATGTAAGTTCTGTTAATCCATACTGTAGTATGAGTAACTATTTGTGAGTGTGTGTCAAAATGTCAACGTTCAAAACTAATCTGGACACACAGCATTCTTCTTTGGTCATTGCAACTGGGATTTTCATGAGCTGAAGTGGTACAAGGTTACTAAAAGTTATTTCTAGCTTGGTGTAAAGCTGACCTCAAAAGATTTTGGTTTACTTTTATTCCTAAATTCCTGAACTTTATTCCTATTCAAATTCCTAAATGTATTGTCTGCTCGGAGAGACATGTGGTATTCGTTTTAGCTTTTGTTGTAGGCTGTGTAATAATTAATAAGCGCTATTTTCACTTTTGACCACTAGGTGGCACTAATGACCAATGTATATAGTGTTCCAGCGCCATATAACACACAGCGACTCATCTACACTTCTAATCAATATATTTATTCACTGCAGTGTTGAGGTGTTCCCCTCAGCAGTTGTGCCTTTATGATTAATATTCCTCTATAAGTGTAATGCTTTTGCATAAAATGTTTCTGCCCTAATTAACCTAATTTTCTTTATAGCAGCCCATAGCATGCACTGATGTTGACTTTAAGCAAGCTTATATATATATATATATATA
>JAVGVS010000648.1:122285-163051 GCA_032718565.1 Distichodus sexfasciatus | reverse complement strand
TTTTGACTAATGTAAAATCGTGACACAGGTTCATAATTTGAAACGTGTATTTAACTCAACTAATGCTTAGTTTAGTCTGATATTAACTCAACTAGACTTATATACTGTTCATACTCGAACTCAGGCGGCACCGTGACGCAGTGGTTAGTGCTGCCGCCTCACAGCGAGAAGTTCCGGGCTTCAATCCCGGGGTTGGCCACCACGGGGCCTTTGGCCTCGTTCACACGGACGTCTGAACCAGGCGTTTTTCTGGCATTCGCGGCGCCAGGGGAGCGCCGACTGAACGCCGACCGTTTTTCTGCTCATCAGAGCAAATCAAAGCGTCCACGCGGGCGTTCAGCACCGGCGTTCGGCCGGCTGCGCATTCGGGTGGCGTCAAATAAACGCTGCATGCAACGTTTTCTTGGCGACGCTATTGCGAACGCCAGTGAAACGCTATTGCGAACGCTAGTGAAACGCCAGTCGAACGCAGCTACAAAACGCAGCAAAAACGCGTATGGCGTTCATTTCGAACGTCCGTGTGGACGAGGCCTTTCTGTTCGGAGTTTGCATGCTCTCCCCGTGTTCGGGTGGGTTTCCTCCGGGTGCTCCGGTTTCCCAAGGCATGCACTGTAGGTTGATTGGCGACTCTAAATTGGCCCCGTAAGTTGCGATTGAGAGTGTGATTGTGTGTGTGTGTGTGTGCTCAGGGTTGTTCCCCGACCTTTGCCCCCTGTAGCTCCCGGGATAGGCTCCGGTCCCCCCGTGACCCCAGTTGGGATTTAGCAGTTCGGAGAATGAATGAATGATGAATGAACGAATACTCACACTCACCCCCTCGAGTAGTTTTAGATTAGCCGGCGTAGCGCAATATTTTTGTAATGCTGTAGTGACCCTGAAAAATGTGCACAATCTTAATTTCTAATCTGTATAGTACACACACATACACACCTGAACTTTTACACCCCCACATACCTGCTGAATACGTGTCTTTGCGTGTGAGTGTGTGTCCGTGTCTTATTGTGATTTAGCGCAGTGACTCTAGTGTCCCAGAGGCCTGAGCCGGTCGTCGGCATCAAATCCAAAGCAAAAACACGACAGTAGACAGAGAGCATGTCGCCTCAATTTGACCGGCGTCGTCTAATTAAAATCTGCTTAATTAAGCCGAATAACAGGCACTCCGAGTTGCGGACTGAACTGATTCGAGACAGAGTGCCGTTCGCGATCCCCTTCCACCTCCCTCGTCTTCAATCAGGCTAATTAAGAAATAGAGAGAACGTGACAGAGCTGTCCGTCCTAACCCCCCCCACGCACACCCACACAAACACACACACCAGAGCCCTGACAGCGAGTGGGAAAAGGGGATTCTGTGGCCTGCTAGATGTGTGTGTGCGTGTGTGCGTGTGTTTGTGCGAGAGCGTGAGTACGTGTGTGTTTTCAGTGTGTTGATTTGACTTTGCAGTCAGATGACAGTGCCACTGTACAATATGACGCTCAAATGTGCCAAGTGTGGAGTTATCTCATCGGCCGACCTTTCCACCACAGCTACCAGTAACGCCATGTTAGTCCTGCTAATTATTTACCCACTCTCTACCGCTCGCCCTTCAGTTCTCTTTTCCTTTCCTCACACCTCTGTTTTGTTTTTACTGGTTTTTCCTCCCAAAGTCATTTCCCCTCGTCCCACCCCTTCTGACTTTTCCCTTCATGGGGAACTAAGTGAGGGAGACTCGCGTATCTATCCTGTTAGCCGAACGCTTTCTTATGAATGTGTGTATGCGCGTGTGCGCCTGTTACGTACCTGTGTGTACAATACTGCTTGTTAACAAGTAAACATGACGATAAGTGCTTTCAGGGAGGTCACTGTAAATTATACTCTGACGTTAAGTGGCTTCAGCTCAGAATTAGAGGAAGTGGAATAGCCCTAATATTATGAAATATTATAAAGCGATAATAGTATGACCCGGCCACTTGTGGGTGCCACCGTGTGGGTGATTACAGACTGTGGATTTGCGTGTGGAGGTGTCAGAGCTGAGAAGTAAAAGGTTTACCAGTTTAACGTGGTGGCTGCCGTGACCTGCAACTCATACAATTATTGGAGCTTTTTGCCCAGTAGTTGTAGACTGAGATTTCAGTCGTGTGGCTAAACATCAGGTGACATTGCTGTCAGTAAGAAAAGTTGTGTTGTTGGTGTGAATGCGTCAGCTACGAAAGGCCACACTATTGTAGATAAATCTGAAAAGACAACGTAGACAAAGGCCTTTATGAGGTCAGTTTATTAGAGATGCACCGTTCCAACTTTTTCAGGTCTGATACCGATTCCGATACTTGCCTTTGAGTATCGGTCGATCCCAAGTACCGATCTGATACCAGTTTTTATTAATACGTTGTGTACACTGCAAAAATTGCCTTTTTAAAAATAAGAACAAAATTACTATTTTTGGGAAAAAAATACTTATTTCCAGCAAAATTATCTGCCAGTGCAGCAAGAAAATTGCACTTGCTAAGATTTCTTAAAACAAGAAAAAAAAATACTCAAAGACTAAGCATACACAACTTAAATTAAGCAGAATATACTAGTTTTTTTTTTCCAATTCTCTTGAAACAAGTAAAAACATACTTACAGTCTACCTGTTAACACAACTCCTGTACAAATTTTTTAAGAAAAAACTGCTCAAAATTAGTTGTATTACCTAGGTAGGATAACTCAAGATAAATTTTCTTGAAACAAGTCAAATAATCTAAACAATATTCAGTCTTACCAAGAAAATAAATCCGAAAAATGGTGTAACAAGATTAAAATGCTGAATTCAAGTCAATTACACAGTACAGATTTTTATTTTTTGCAGTGTATTTCTCTGTGAGGAGGAAACTTGAGTTAATTCTGTTAGGCTAAAGCAAATACTCGACTCAAGTACTGTTTTAAACAATGTAATAATTACGCACCCATATGTTAACGCTAAAATATTTATTATTAAAATAGCATTTCAAATGATTCGTTTAAACACAGTTCTGTAATTTTGTGACGATCCTTAATCCACCGACAATAAAACCATCAGGGACGTGGAGGTTGCAAGTGAGAGCTGGTGAAAGTAAACAGTATAATCTCGTGATTTGCCTTTAGCGTTGTAGTGTGTGCTTGTTCTGCTCATCGTCATATCGATATGTATAGATTATCGCGAACGTTGATCAGTAAACCAGCTTTACCGCAGTGCCGTTTCCCAAGCATAACGAAATAAGCGTGCACGCGTTTCCAGATCGGCTCCATAGATCAGCCCAATGCCACCGATACCCGATCCAGCTGTTTGAGTAGTTATCCGGTCCACGCATCTAATCAGTGCCAACTTTAAAAATTTATATGGTAAATTTATATTTCAGATTCAAAGGCAGAAACATGTTTGGTCAAGTGGTTACTTTTATTTTGAAAAACCCCTTTGCCATTTAGAGGTGTATTTAAAGTGGAAAATTTGGGTGAATTCGTGTGTGTGTGTGTGTGTGACTGTGGATGAACGTACGTACAAGATACAGCATAGATGGTTACATGAATAGTGCATCCATGAGGTGAGCGTCAGTAGTTTACACCAGCGTTTCCCAATCCCAGTCCTCGCGGAACACCGCTCTGCACAGATTCGAGTTTGCCGACCCACAGCACAGCTGATTAGCTAATTAGCAATGTAGCATCGGCGTGCGGCGGTGCGGGAAATACCGAATCTGTGCAGCGCGGTGTTCCGCGAGGACTGGGATTGGGAAACGTTGGTTTACACAACCCTTAGCCAACTAATATTTCTAGAAGGCCCGAAGTTGTGGAACAGTGTTTCCAGGCCGTTCTCAGTTGCACTTTTTTGGGACAGACCCACAATACTTAAAGCTTAAGAAGAAGCTTTCAAGAACACGTCAAAAGCGATATATGAATTGAATCGAAAGCGTGAACCTTCATAAAAGTCTATAATCTAATAGGAATAAAAACAATCCGGTGAAGATCAGGAGAAAAACAGAGGCAGAAGAGAGACGTAATTTAGGGAGAACTCATCATGTGTCCTCGGCCTCCCACTTCCTCCCAACTTCTCATTTGTCTTCCTCTTCTGTTCTTCATTGTTCCTTTACTCACGTCCTTTCCTCCTACTTTACCTGGAGCGCTCCCTCCTTTTCCTTCCATGTTTTAATACATTTACACAATCATACATGCATATTGTATATGTAAATGGTGTGCATATAGAAATATGATGACAGTTGTATGTTTCTTTACATCTCTGTAAAGTGGATTAAATTTAATGTGTCGAACCTGTATATCTATACGTTATAAGTATTTAAAATGTGATTAACAAAAAGGGCATTTTCTGCTAATTATTCTACACTGCAGAAGTACAAACTGACTTTTAGAACAAAAATTATTACTCATTTATCGAAAGACAAAGAAACGAGTGCGTTTTTCTTCATAGTTCTTCGATTTAGGGCCTGTGTCCACCAAACGTGGTTTTGGCAGCCGAGATCGGTCAAGGCCTCACTTCCAGAGTGCTTTCTCTTCAGTTTATCAGCGTTTGTTGACGATAAGTTACGAAAAAAGCGCCATCGGGCACGTCTGCGTTCGTTGCTGTTTCATGTAAACATTGTAACGTGTTCCTTTGAGATCGGTAGTTTAGCCGTCAAGATTATCTTAACAATGGACAGAAAGCGCATCTTGGCGTTAGCGGCAGCGTTTGAAATAGATACTCACACGTCTTCGAGACGTAGAGATCAACCGTGCAAGGAAAAAACGCCGCCATTGTTGGTGGTGAGCTCTTGACTCTGTATGTCCCGCCCCTCTCCTCGATTTTGATTGGCTAGCAAGAGAGACGTGACATTGACCAGCCCAGCACTGTTCTAAAAGTTGAACGGATTACAACTTGAAGCTCCTGCGGTAAAGAACCGTCTCTGAACTCTGAAGCTCATCCGATTTGTATTAAAAATAGCCGCTGCCGGCGCAAAAACCGCGTTTGATGGACACACCGAAATTGAGAGAAAAATATATGCTCTGTAACCTTTGCCCTCTTTGTTTTTATTTCGTTTAGATGTACTGTAATGGAAAGAAGTTGTACCTAGCATGTTTTTCCCATCCCACCCTGCAGGGCGTCCTTGTGGAGCTCCTGCGTGGTCCTGCCTCTGCTGGCTCTAACCTGGATGTCGGCCGTCCTGGCCATCACCGACCGCCGCTCCGCCCTCTTCCAGATCCTTTTCGCCGTCTTCGACTCGCTGGAGGGTTTCGTCATCGTGATGGTTCACTGCATCCTGCGCAGAGAGGTGTGTAACCCTGACCGAGCCTTACTTTGTCTGACAGTGTTTGCTCAATCGGAGGTTCCGTGTAACCATTCAACCTTTGCTGGGGTCCTTTAGGTTCAAGAAGCGGTCAAGTGTCGAGTCGTTGACCGGCAAGAAGACGGCAACGGTGACTCTGGAGGGTCTTTCCAGAACGGTCATGCTCAGTTAATGGTAATTCAAACTCTGTCCTCATCACCACCAATATACAGGGGTTCAAAAGCCAGGAGCGGTAAAGGTACCACTGAGGTACTCATGAGTAAGGTACTGTCTCCAAGCACTGTTACCCTGACGCTGCCCATGTCAGCTGCCCACTGCTCCATCATGAATGGGTCAAATGCAGAGCTCACATTTCGTTTGCTGCACTGCGTGCTCTCCTGTGGTGTGTGTATACAATAAGGCTGCAACTAACGATTATTTTGTTAATCGATTAATCTGCCGATTATTTTTCAGGTTAATCGATTATTAATCGGATAAAAAGGAAAAAACTTCATTTCTAGTATTTTTTTAATAAACCAAACTCTGTTTCTATTTTTCTATATTTGTTTTTTTAATCATCAGTATTATAAAATGGAGGAAAAAAATCGAATTCACTGGCCATTTTTTGCCAATTTGTACTCATTTTGGCTCATTTTTCACTCATTTCTGGGAGAGAACTACAGTTTTGCGCAAGATGGCGTTCCACATGAGAGTTGCATCACAATAACACAGTGGACACGTGTCGGAATAATCACTGAAAATATTGTGTATTGTGAGTCGAACGCTGGTTGTTTTTGAGTTTTGTCTGTAATAAATGGGAAAATTTGATTGATCTGGAACGCTTCAGTGAAAGACTTCGCTGAGAGAGTCGTGCGTGCTAACAACTGCCTTGCCGTGAGTGTTAGACTTCCCTATGAGAGTCTTACGCGCTAACAAACGGCGCATGTGTTTACCTCGCGAAAAATGTCTTTCATGCGTTTCCACGCGATTACTTCAGTTTTTGTGACTCAAGGCACGCCACGTTCTCGTCTCCTTCTTATTTGTCTTTTATGGCGGTCGGCGTCCAGTTTAATGGTGAAAAAGAACAAACCAGTTCAAATGAAATGACCGTTTATTTGCTTCATAACTTTTTTAAAATGTATGTCAAAGAGGGATCTTCAAAACGGTTCAGGCGCTGATCATCTTGGCGGGAAGTCTTCTTGACCTGAATTTTCCACTAAAATTTCTCTCTCTTGTGTCTTTTAGACCGACTTTGAGAAGGACGTGGACATGGCTTGCAGATCAGGTAAGATGATCTTTTTGTCCAAGCGACAATCTCGTTTCTAAAGGGATTGGCACAATAAATGGTTCTTTGTTTTGACAAAGAACGTGGCACGTTTCCTACCCGCAAGCAGTTCCCTCCAGGAGATTCAAAGGGCCGTGCGGACGCCAACCAATTTGTAATGCTCAGGTAAATAGGGCTGTCTGCTCCCTCACTGCGTCTCAGATCCTCCAGCCGCTCCTAATTACGTCTCTCCCGACGCCTCACTATCAAACACGTCTCTCCTCTCTGATATCTGATATCCATCAGGGGTGGGAATCTGATTATCTCGCTAGAGGGGATATCGCACCGGCATCTAGAGCCTTAACAGGCCTGGCACACACAGCGGCCTCTCAGGGCGTTTAAAGAGATATTTGTGTGTGTGTGTGTGTGTGTCCAGAGCAGGTTTTTCGTTGGTTATGAGAACGTGATTGTGGCCTAAATGGTTTCAAAACCTGAAATGTATCAGATTTTTGGGGTTTGTCGGGACATTTTTTACAGCGCTACTACTCCTACCGGTACTGCTTATTGGTCAAGCACTAAAAATCAAATTAACATAATTAGCGGGCAGCACGGTGGCGCAGTGGTTAGCGCTGCCACCTCTCAGCGAGAAGGTCCTGGGTTCCAACCCCGGGGACGGTCTTTTGGGCCTTTCTGTGTGGAGTTTGCGTGCTCGCATGCTCTCCCCGTGTTGGTGTGGGTTTCTAAAGGTGTGATTGTGTACGTACGCTCTAATATGTCTTGCCGTTTATTAAAATGTCATCCACGTGTTTTCCCGCGGATCCAGTTTCCCCAAGAGCTTCCCTGTGTATCGCGAGAGAATGCTCTAGATTAACAGAAGTACCCGTCCCTGTTTATGATAAACAGGGCGGACATATAAAGAGAGCGGCGTCAAGTCAAGTCAACATAACAGTTAACACTTAACACTTGCTGTGTTCATTCTGCTGTGTACGCAGGGACCGACCCTGGGCTGGCGCCAACACACCGCAGGGCACGCGCACACAGTCACGCAATCGCACTCTCAGTCACACCTTACGGGGCCAGTATAGAGGCGCCAATTAACCTGTAGTGCATGCTTTTGGACTGTGGGATGTCTGCCCCCTAGTGGTTGGCGGCAGAATTGCAGGTGGTCCGTTACATGCTGTCCTGTTTCACTTTTTAAAAAATTATTCAACATTTCCAGATGATTTGAGCATCTTTATGAATAATTGTCGCACAGATTCCACACCACTGTGAAAAATTGAAAGATGGCACCGATCCGGTACGTGGAACAGATATGTGACTCCTCCACGGCAAAACCAGTCGCTTGTCGCAAATTTTCAAAATTGAGTTATGTTTTCATGAAAGGGCATAAATCAAGCTTCAAAACGTTACCTATATCGAATGAATGGGACGACATATGACTGAGATATCAACATTCAATGGAGTCGGGTTTCTCCTGTCACGCCAAGTGAGAAACGGAGAAATCTGCCTTTGAAGTTGACTTTTGACGTAGCACTCACAGACGCTTGGTGCGGTCGCGGCTACGTTTGCATTTACGCTAGCCTACGCTGCATTCACAGCCACACGGATAGTCTACCTGCGTTAGGTTAACTGAACTCGGGAGACGAAGATGGATTCCGTAGAAATATCTTCACGCTAGTCAACCAGTGGATTTACCGTAAATATTGAAGTAGAGCGGTCAAAACAGAAACTTTTAACATTCTGCTGGAATTGAATTCCTCACCTCAAGAAAGTCACATTTTTAGGATGGAAAGGGTAAGTTTTTCAGCCAAATTCATTCACACCAGTACAGTATAGACCTTCCACTGTTTCAAAACACTAAAAACAAAAAATCCAAAATTTTACCCCACACAACATAAACGGTCGTTTTTCTCGGGAACCTCCGTTGCGACAAGCGACTGGTTTCACAATTGATTTAATGCAAATATCTAATAAGTAATACAAAAAATCACATTTTTTGGCTACAGCATCAAAATTCTAGTTCAAAAGAACATCAGGGTAGCAACTATGGCTGCACGATCTGCGCTCCATGCCCAACCTGCATGCGGATCTGCAAATTGATGGGATTCATCGTGATGCGTCAAGATATGGTATAGAATCAAATTGCTGACTTAATAATCGTAATCGAATCGGATCGTGAGACCAGTGAAGACCAGTCATCAGTCAGACATCTGTGCAGATTTTTAATGCGAGGGTGAGACAGTTAACAAGAACAAGGTCAAAACTGACACGTAGACCCTCTCACCCTGATATAATCTTGCTCATTTAGTTTTATTCTCTTAGAACTTTGTTTATGACTCGTACATGTTGCTGTTGTTTATTTGCCCAGGAATTGATCCACCACTGGGCATGTCAGACGGAATTAGGACTCCCGCAGTGTAACTGTGGAAATTGGGGACATGTGCTTTTACAGCTGGACTGAGGAATTACTGGAACCAATCATTTGCATTTGCCGCTTCATTGCGTTAGAAGACATTTACATAAAATTGAAAAATGTCAGTTTGAACTTGTCGCTAGTCACGGTGCTACTCACTGACACCCGCTGCAGAGTGGATTAACCGTCCTCTGTAGCTTTCGTGTTGTCACGTGCTTGTGTGACTGAAGGGTGAAGTCATTTTTATTCATTGTTTTTTGAGTGAATGATTGGGACAATTATTTAATAGACCAAAAAGTTGACGTCCGCATTCATTTGTATTTGATCCTGTATCTGACCAAGACTCTTTTTTTCCACAAAATACATAAACATCTTAGCCACGGTCATTACAAGCTACACATTTACATGCAAAATTATACTCGTTCATTTATTATCTAACACTGGGCAGGCACCAACACACTGCAGGGCACACACACTCACGCCATCAGACCTTACGGGACCAATCTTAGAGTCCCCAATTAACCTATAGGGCATGCTTTTGGACCGTGAGAGGAAGAACAGCGAGAAAGTCCTGGGTTCCATCTGGGGATGCACCGATACCATTTTTTTGAGACCGAGTACGAGTACCAATATTTATTTTTGGGTACTCACCAATACAGAGTACCAATACCTGTGTAGGTCTGTTATTAACAGCAATGACAATAATAGTAGGATTATTTTAGGGAAGTTTGTTTTTTTTGTTTTTTTTAACCAATATCAAGTAGTCTGAACTAAAAAAAAAACACTTTCAAAAACCAAAATATAAATTAAAGTACGCCTGAGCCTTATTATGTTATTTTATAAAATAAATGATACTAATTTTTTATCTATTTCTTTGTTCTATATGTATCAAAACATATAAATAAAATTAAACAACAATTAAATAAAATATTAAATATTTAAAAAATTAGTCTGCTTTGCTGCTGTCATTATCATTTATTTTAAAGTACCTCCAGGCGGCTGACATTTTTATCTCCACACAGTTTACAGTTTATTTGGTAAGTGTTGTGCCATTTACACTGCCTCCGTGTGGCGATGAACATAACTACATCATATCTTCCACATGTGGTATCGGTAGTAGATACCGGGGAATTTTGTTCCGAGTACGAGTAACTGCACGGGGGGTGGTGTCGGTACCGGTGCATCCCTAGTTCCATCCCCGGGTCGGCCGTAGGATCTTTCTATGTGGAGTTTGCATGCTTCATTAATACAGTAAGCACTGTGAGCGCTTGGTCCACTAAAATAGAAAGGTGGGTTCGCCATAAGAGCGCTCGCTTCTCACTACCGCACGCAGGCTTCCCTTAGTGAGCCGAGCGCTCTTACGGTGAACCGAGCACCGAGATTTGTCTCCAAATCTGCCACGATCGGAAACTTTATTCCAAATTTGTCCCGCTGTGTTGCAATGTACTGCAAGAAAAGACGTTGGAAAACAGCTGTTCGTCCAAAGTAATATGTTGTCCTGGGTTATAAGACGAAATACAATTTTGGACAAAAGTGTCATCTGGATGAAATGAATGTAAACGTAAGTGTAAATGGTTTTCAAAGTGTTCTGTGGTGTTTCAAAGATTTATTCTCTTCTGTTCACTTGATTTCCAAATCACAAACACATTTCATATGTCCTCCTACGTTTACACAGACCGCTAAATAAATGCACCGTTGAGCTAAAAGTTAAAAGGACTGCGGAGATGGTTTCGGCTCAGCACGAGCGTGAATGATCGGGAAGTTCAAATCAGGGAGCGGTTAGCACGGTGATCGTGGACGTACGAGTTTTCTCGCAGGGTCGGGAATAGTTGAGGTGTGAAATTCTCCTGGTAATTCTCGTGTTAAAAGCAGGATTAATAGCATTGTATGTTGCCTTTCTAGTTAATATGAAGTGTGTCGGTTCTTATCAACTTGAAATCTCGAATCCTTTTCTGCGTAGAGCTGACTTTCTTTTGTTTACGGAATAGCAGGTGACGCTCTGTCTTCCTCTCTTTCAGGCACACTCAAGCGTTCCTCACTCCAGGGAGAGGAGAAGCTGAATCCGCAGCAGCTCACCCTGCAGAAAGGCTCCAACTTCAACACCATGCCAGCCAGCATGGCCAAGGTTCACCTGCAGAACGTGGCCGACTACGCCAGCCACACCCTCACTCTGCGCCGGGAGAAAGGAGCCATAGCTGGCGTCAGCACCGAGCTCCCCGGGGCAAAGTCCATCTACATCTGCGACGGCGAGCTCTTCAAACAGCTGGACGGCGACAGCGCGGGACTGGAGGGGGGTGGAGGCGGAGGAGGAGGAGGTGGAGGCCAGGGTTACGTCCTCCTCCCGAACAACAACAACACCACCTCCGCCACGTTAAGGCCGTCTAAGACCAGCAAAGAGGAGCAGGCCGGCAAATACAACATCAGCATCGAGCAGCTGCCCCAGACCAGACTCATCCATCTGACCAACCCTGGGGGCACAGAGCCTGTGCCAGGCTTCGCCCTAAAGACCCTTCCCGCAGAACGGGTCAGCGTGTCGTGCTCTGAGAGGGACTCCCCGGTACAGGCGGCGCAGAACGTCTCTGGCGACACCCAGATGACTAATAGTGCGTGTGAGCAAGGGGACTCTGGGAACTCTGGAATGATGTCGAAGAGCGAGACCGTCTCCACACTGTCCATGAGCTCCCTGGAGGTAAGTCGCCGTAGTCGTAATTACACCAGGGCGAGTCGAGGGTGGGAACGGGCAGAACGGATAGACAGAGAGATGATATGGGCCAGCGCTCTTACAGTTGGAACGGCCACGAAAACCAAACGGTTCCATTCATCTGACCGGTCTGCTGACCCATTGTTCGGGGGAAAAAACATGGCATTATGTGTAGTTTTAGAGTTGTGCCACATAGTTGAGACATTACAGCGTAGTGACGTCCCACTTTCTTGTAGACAGTCCTAGCTCGCGTCAAAGCAAATCTGGCTCAAGCTGAAACGTTGAAGGTTTTTGTCAAATACCATTGCACGGAAACCAACAGTTGCATTCATATGTGTTGCATCACCTTCCTTCCTCATGACTATTCTTTCATCTCCTCTTACTCTTACCTCTGATCTGAAAAAATGGTTTCTGATGGTAGAGTTATGTTTTGAATGCATGCCCATGTTTCATCCTCCCACTGTCTCTCATTACAGCAGCAGTTTAAGGAGCCCTCACGCTGTTTTCATAAAGGCTAATGATGGAAAAACGATTCAATTTCAGACACAAACATTTTATTGTTGCTCATGTGTGTTAAAGGCACCAGGCACACCACTGTGAAAAAATGAAAGATGGCACCGATCCGGTACGTGACCCTCCACCACGGCAAAACCGGTCGCTTGTCACAAATTTTCAAATTTGAGTTATTATGAATGGGCGTAAATCAAGCTTCAAAACGATGCCTGTATCGAATGAATCGGACGACATATGACTGAGATATCAACATTCAAAGGAGTCAGGTTTCTCCTGTCACGCCAAGTGAGAAACGGAGAAATCTGCCTTTGAAGTTGACTATCGACGTAGCACTCACAGACGCTTGGTGCGGTCGCGGCTACGTTTGCATTTACGCTAGCCTACGCTGCATTCACAGCCACACGGATAGCCTACCTGCGTTAGGTGAACTGAACTCAGGAGACGGAGATGGATTCCGGAGAAATATCTTCACGCTAGTCAACCAGTGGATTTACCGTAAATATTGAAGTAGAGCGGTCAAAACAGAAACTTTGAACATTCTGCTGGAATTGAATTCCTCACCTCAAGAAAGTCACGTTTTTAGGACGGAAGTGGTAAATTTTTCAGCCCAATTTATTCACAACAGTACAGTATAGACCTTCCACTGTTTCAAAACACTAAAAACCAAAAATCCAACATTTTACCCCACGCAACATAAACGCTCGTTTTTCTCGGAAACCTCCGTTGCGACAAGCGACTGGTTTTGCCGTGGAGGGTCACAAATCGGTCCGATAACGACTCAAAAGATGTATTGTGGGACGTTCGCACGAATTCCTACGTATTGCCAACCAGCAGAACCAGCGACGCTACACGCTACAACCGCCAAAAGAAAATCACAAGATTATACTGTTTCATTTCCTTAACAACACCAGCTCTCTGGTTTTAACGCTGCAGGATTAGGGACGGTCACAAAATTACAGGACGTGATTAAATGAAAAAAAAAAGAATGTAGATGCTATTTGTGAGTGCAGCTCACGCCGTCTCACTAGCCTCGGACTCCGAAGATTCTTCGCACATGACACGTCTCCAAAATAAGAGTCTCGAATCCAGTCTTTTCTTTTGATGTCTGTATCTTTACTACAACTTAGACTTTCACAAGAAAACGATGAATTCTTAGGACAACAAAGAGGCTTAACGTGACGGTCAAAAGTCTTCTTGGCTTCAACTTACTTCTACAGTCTATCTACGTTCTTACTTCTTTATATATATTTCAGGAGCCAATCAGAGTTGTTACGTGCTAGTCCATTTAACGTGTATACGTATTAATTAAACGAACTCAGTTACGTAACACTGTAGAAAGTTCCAGAAATATTCGAATTATAGCTCTAATTTCTACTACAAATAGTTAAAAAATATTAAATCCAAATATTCAAACATTGATGCAACACAAAATGGCTCTAACATTATTTTAGTAATAAATAATTTAGCATATGGGGGTGTAAATATTACATTGTTTTAGTTTGGAAAACTAAAGTCAAGTAATAATCTCAGTCATGAATTTTAAAAGCATTATTTCCTGTTTAAAAACAACTCAGAGACTGTATCGGATTAATATCACATCGGCAGATGTCCAAATTTACAATACCGCTATCGGTCAGGGGAAAAAGTGGTATTGTGCCACGTCTAGAGCACAGCCCAAACCTACAAGCAACAACCTTGCGAGGAGTGCAAGCCTGTCCATAACAGATGGGATCAAAAAGGTGAAGGATCAAGCAAGACGGCCAGATTCTCTCCTCTCCTCTCTCCTGACCTCTGTATTTGATTTTTATCTGAACATGACACTCCGCCTGCCGTTCAGACTGCGATGAGAGACCTTCGAGGAAAGCGGAATTTTGGGTTGCTGAATAAGGTAAGGTAAGGTTGAGGCACCGTTCTGTAGTCTGTAGTCCTGACGCTGTTGAACGTCGTGAACGACCCACTGCTCTAAAAGAGTAGAGATGGAACCGTCATGTCCTGCCAAATCCGGTCTTCTAATCATCCTTTTCCTCCCGGTGAATTCCCTCCTTCCCCTTCAGCCCCCTAGCTGATGTGCGGTGAGTGTTGCACTGCAGAACATTATCCAGATTTAGCTGCATATTAACGTTGGTTGTAGTGGTTCCACATTGTCTCTGTAAAGCCTTTAAGGTGCCTAGAAAAGTGATATATCAATGTTTCATTCATTCATTCATTCATTCACTCACTCACTCATTCATTCATTCATTCAAACTCTTAACATTGTAATAAGGTGAAAACTGTTCATCCAAATGCTTTTTACCTTTTGGGTTTATATAAAGAAGCTGCTGCAGCTTCTGCTTCCTCTTCTGTTTGACCCAGATGAGAAAGCAGCACAGAAATTAGTTAGAAGACGCATGATATTTGAAGCAAAATGATTCTGTATCTTTTTATTGCAATATAAAAAATTTAGGGACGCACGGTAAATATCTTGCATTATATCGGCATCGACCGATGCTTAGATTTGCCCGATATTTTTGGACTATATTTTATCGTACGTTGAAAAGGTAGTCCAAGGTTGGGATTTTATGCTGCCCCGCCCCGTCTGTCTTAAAATGTACGACATTATTTTGTGCCAGAATTCTGAGCACGCAGTGGAACGTTGGCGAGCAAAATGCGCTCAAAACTCTGCCCGCGTCTGCGATTTTCAGGAAATAGCTGGGGTTGTAGCTTAACAGATCTCTATGTACTAGGTAGGGGATAAGGAGTGTCACACGCGCCCTATTCGACTTGGTACAACACCACAAAGGGTGGGAAGTGACATTTTCTTAAAATGGTGTGCACTACGCTCGAAATGCTCTGCCCTCGCTCCACTTTTGCCCGGCTTCCCGCTCGCTTGACTTGACGCCGTGTTAGAAATGTCCGAGTTATGGTGCTATTTTTGTGCCAAAATTCTGAGCGGGCAACAGAACTTTGGCAAGCAAATCCCAACATCGGATATCGGCATATTTTGTTGGTGTTTCTGTGTAGAATATTCAAAAATGTATTGTTTTAACTCTGAATGCAAAAAAACGTCACCAAAGAACCCTTAAATTGAACTAAACGATGCTTTATTAGACAAACCTCTCTTATCGATTACTCACGGAAAACCAGAACCAGACGCGCTTTCCTTTTGTACTGAGCAGCAAAATAGTTGTGGCACGTTTTAGAATTTTTTTTTTTCCCTGACATCCTACAATGTGACGTCTGTACATTGCAGAGGGATTTGGAAAAACGAGAGCAGCTTAAGCTGGGCACGAGTCAAATGTTTTATTTACGAACCAGTTTTCCAGTCAAACTGGGTCAAGAACGAGACGGCCAGCGGCAGCTAAGTGTCATCCCCCTACAGCCTCCACATAAGTTCACACTGATACACCCGATTTGATTAACACTCGTTGGCGGTTCTGCCTAATTAAGATAAGCGTGACTGTGACCTTGCAGAAATTAAATAAAAGTCTACGCAAAACAGGATGCAGTGACAACCTAGAAATCAAATATCGATGATGTGGGAAACGACAGTTTGGACTTGTGTTGTGGGAATTTTCGCGTTTCCACCTGTCAGTGACATAATCTAATCTAATCTAATCTAAGACTTCTCAGTAACTGTCAGTTTGAAGGAGGTGTAATAGGAGACATAGTTTATGCAGTCTCATCCAGCTGGAAGCACAACGTTCAATCTAGATTTCCTGGTTTAATTCTTGACCCCGCACGTCTCGGATGACGCAGTATTTTTTGGATATGGGCCTGGTTCTTGCATCAGCTACCGTTTTACAAAGGTATTTTTAAGGTTTTTTTAACTAGACATGGGCCGGTTACTGCTATACCGGTATACCGCCGTTTAATAAAGCCACCGTTTCTAAACCGTACGACATTTCCGTCTTAGCGCCTCTGCGGTAAAAGCCGTTTTTTTAAACACCTCATCAAAGATAGAAAGTGAAGGTCTCCTCCATGTGGTGTGAAGCGTAGAGTAAAACTTGCCGCTCTGGCTGACGCTGCGCCACCCTCCCCCTCAAATAAGGCTCCAAAGTGCAACTCTGATTGGCACAGCGACACAGTGCACGACGTCAAGTCCGGTCAGTTTTGTAATATTTCACTGATTGCAGTAGGTTCCCAAAGCAAAGTTGTTTGCAATGCCAAGCCAAACAATTTTGTCGGTGCCTAGAACCTGTGGGTGCGCAAAAGTACCAGCTTTTAGCTTTTGGAAACAAGGACAGGAACTTTTGGTACTGAACCAGAAATCAGTAGGAAGAGATTACGCCCTGGTCATTTCTGGAGTAAAAAAAAGCACCCTTAGTAAATATAACGCAGCTTTCGACCGAGTTGGTTATTACTCCTAATCTCACAACGAGGAACATATTACAGATTTTGTGGGGAACTATAGAGGTCCAAAAAATCATCATCAGCCTGCAAGCTCGAAAGATTATTCTGACTTTGGACGATTTTCCAGTGTGATTGGCCCGCTACTACACAATTCGCCTGTAAATGGTGCCCATTTCGCTTCCTGCAAAACTGCATCAGTTGCTTGAAAGGTCACGGCCACCTTCAACTTAACTAGGCGGAACGGCCAACGCGTGTTAATCAAATTGTGCGCATCAGCGTGAGCTTTCCTGGAGCTGGAGGCTGTACGGGGGCTGAAACGTAGCCACTGAGACACTGTTTGCACGCGGCTTCATTAAGAGAGGACATCTCCGTCCGAATTATCCATGCTCCTGGTGACGGAGACGATTTCCAAAATGGCTGTGCGTTCGCTTTTCATGCCAAAAAGGCGCCGCGATAAGGGCTGCGACATCCAGTCTTTGAGGAAAAGAGGTGGCACGAGCTTAATTGTGCTGAAAAATCTTTTTCCCTCCCCTCCATTTTTCCGTTTACTCTCGCCACATGTAACGGTTGCTCTGCTCGCTAATGGACACAAATCATAACTGTTTATTCAAAATGTTACCCATCGTATGGGTAGGCTTTACTGCACAAAGAAATGTTTTAACTAATTGGATTTTTAAAAAAAAAGTAATTCGATAAATAGATAAAGACGGTCTCATCAAGCACAACATACAAGAACAAACGCACGCTCACTATCAATGTAGAATAAGCCCAGATACTGGTCAGCGCTAATTTAATGGAAATCTGAGGCAGCGGTTAAACAACATATGGCTTTAATAATGAGTGTAGCAGCAACAGGGATAAACAATATTAAAAATCACTTCTATTACTGTTAATTTGGGTGGTTTTTCTTGCTGCCGGTCCATCGTCCAGAACAGCAACGGCTCATCTGTGGGGTTCCTGCTGCTGTGGTCATCAAAACACCTTTTTGTATTCTGATAATTGGAAGCACTTCCACGCTTTCAAAGCCTTGGGTCTTTAAAGGTCCCGTATTATACATTTTTTCAACCAGTTAAAACAGGTCTATGCGCGCCACTAAACAAGTACAGTGGTACCTTGGGTTACGAGTAACCCGGCTTACGAGGATTTCGACCTACGAGCAAGAATCTTTTCTAAAATTTAACTTGGGTTACGAGCGATGTCTTGGTACACGAGCAAAAAATCTTCTGATGCCAGTAAAGTTTGGGTTAATGTACGAAGATACGAGCGTATGCCTTGGCTAACGAGCATCACGTGATGCTCCCGTAGATGAGGATAGCACTGTTTACGGCAACTGAGACGATGGTTCTTTTCTCGGGCCTCGTCAATCGTGCGTCAATCGTTGAGGAATAATTACCGTTAAAAATGATTATTAAATGTGTATTTATGCGGGTATGGAACGCATCATGGGAATTTCCGATATTTATAATGGGAAAAATTGATTTGGGTTACGAGCATTTTGGGTTGCGAGCACGGTCCTTGAACGGATTATGCTCGTAACCTGAGGTACCACTGTAGTTTGCTGAGAAGACCTCTTAGATTAGGCATTTTCACCTACTTTTTACCCCTCTATTTCAGTCCCTTTCAGAACAGACTGTTTCTCATTAGTATTCCTAAACGCAAACGAGCTGCTGCTGCCCACACACGTCTCCAGAACTGGGGGCGAGAGTTTACCTCACGTGAAAATAATCGACGCGGCTGCTGCTAACTGACCATCCGTACAGCCGTGCATGTCCAACACAACGCTCCGCTGGTAGACGACTTCTTTGCGATTCCTACGCTGGCACTTCAGGAAGCGCTAGCAGTTCTACCCGGTGGGCTTAGCTTCTCAGATAAGAGGGTGGAGTTATTCAAACATCCCCTACTGTGACGTAGAGTTCAATCTAAACGGCTCGTTTAAGCGTGCGATTTCTGATTTCTATTAAAACTGCCAAGCCTCTAGAAGACTAGGGGTGGGTATTGGCAAGGACCTCACAATACGATACGCATCACGATGCATGGGTCACGATACGATTATATCACGATATATTGCGATACTATACATATTGCGATATTCTACAGTTCAGTGAAAATGTAAAAACAGAGCTGAAATGCTGGTTGCTGTGTACAATCTGGGTGGTCTTAATGAATCACATTATATTAGTAATTCAGCCAAAACATCATCACTCAGAACTGAATTTGAACTTTTTAACACACTGAACTAGTGGACACCAAAAACGTTAAGATAAAGTGCAGAGATTGAAAATAAGAAATTTAAGTGCCCAGTCAGTTATCGGACGCTGCTTGTGGTGCATGATTCTCCCCCACAAAATATCGATTTCTGGAGCTAGGAATCGATATAATATATCGTGAAAGGAAATATCGCGATATATTGATGTATCGATTCTTTTGTACAGCCCTATCTTGCAGGAGCTGAACAGCCCAATTAGAGCGAGGAAAGAGACTCATAAAGCATGAAATCTTGCATTCTTCTTTTAGCACCATTTGTGAACGAAGAGAATAAAAGGCACCAGTTTAACATGGTGTTGGGAGGGACGGATGGGGGGGTCATCCTCTCCAAAGGTCAGCTCGTGCTCACGTTTTGAATTTTAGTCAGCGACTAGCAATGGACAGCGCGGCGACCCCCTGAGTGCACACCCCCAGCCCGCCTCTCCCGACCTCGGGCCAAACGCGCTCCCGAAATGCAGCGCAGGGCCTCAGCTGCGGCCGAGCCCCGAAGAAGGCAGAAGGTCACGCTCTCCTCAGATGCTTCCTGACAGGCTAACGAAAGGCCACGCGGTCACAAGCTGTTTACTGCGGGCTCATGCCAACTTCACGGCCAGTGCTCCCGCGCAGCGCACAGCTCCCATGTATTACTTAGTCAAGGGAATGTTAAGGCCTCTCCTCCGCTTTTGCCTTTTGGTCATTTTTTTTCCAATTGGTATCTTCTCTTCTAATTCAGATTTTTTTTTTGTTTTTTTGTATTTTGTGTAGAGACGAAAATCACGCTACGCAGAGTTGGACTTCGAGGTAGCTACACCCTCCCCCTTCTTTTATCTCCCTTTTTTTGTAGCCGTAATAGGGCTATTAAAATAGATCCTATGAATACCTTTGTCCCAACTTTAGAGAGCTCCGCCTCTCTCACCAATAGCCACACCTCGTCAACCAAACACGGGTCCAAATTGCAGACGAATCGTGCGCCTCAGGAGGGCTGGCTCGAAAGCTGGTAGACGCTAGGGCCTCATAGGATCTAGTTGAATATCCCTGGGCTGTCACTTTAATACAAATAAAATCACAGTAACGTAGAAGTAGATTTGTGTAGATGACGCCACGTTTTCGGGGCTTTTCTTTTCTCTTTCTCTCGCAGAAGATCATGCACACGCGGAAGCGCCACCAGGACATGTTCCAGGACCTGAACCGGAAACTGCAGCACGCGGAGAAAGACAGAGACTCTCCCCCCGTGGACGGCAAACCCGGCAAGAGATGGAGCGTGTCGTCCGGGGGGAGCGATAAAACCAACCTTAGCGTAAGCTTCTCAATCTTTCGCTCGGTAATCTCGCTTCTCCGTCTTCTCTCTCTCCCTCTCCCCCTCCCCACTTTCCCCTCTCTTTTTCGTTAGTGCATCATCCCGGTCGTCTCCTGTCTGTCTCTGTCCCGGGTTTATGATGCGCCTTCCCCTTTTCTCCTCTCATCAGGACAAGCAGCAGACCCCCAGCAAGCGGGCGTGGGAGGGCATCCGGAAGACGCACTCTCCCCCGTCGTGGGTGAGGAAGGAGCTGGAGCCGCTGCAGGCGTCGCCGCTGGAGCTGCAGGCGGTGGAGTGGGAGAAGGCCAGCGCCACCATCCCGTTGGTGGGCCAGGAGATTATGGACCTGCAGACGGAGGTCTGAGACACCTCCAGCACCGCAGTGTAGGCTTGTAAACAAAACTCCGCTGGCAGGGAAGGAAAAGAAACGAGTGTGTGTGTGTGTGTGTGTGTTTGTGAGCGAGAGAAGGAGGGAAGAAAGAAGACTTAACAGAAGAATGAAAGGAAACCAGTGTACAATTTCTATTATTTCCACGCAGCAATGGCCTTTCCCTTAATGTGAAAGGGAAAGACCACTTTGGGTGACAAAACCACCCGCGTTTTCCGGATTGACTGGACCCGGCTGAGTTTAGTGCTGACTCTTTTTGGCAGTCTGGGATGTTGCAATGGGAACGTGGGGATTGAGGGAATGAGGAGAAGGAGAACAGAAGTTCAGGCTGGAAGTGGGGGAGCGGGGGAAGCCTGAGTGTGTGGCCTTCAGTTTCTTACACTATTCTTGGACACACACAGACACACGCGTGCATAAACATATACACATCTCCACAGTTATTCAAGGTCATTACAGATGAAGAATTACATTTCTAACAATACAAAGCCTTCAAAGAAGCTGGGAAATAGTCCGGACAGCTGCGAGAAAATCCTGGGAAAACTCATTTCACGAACAACCACTAAATGCTTCTATTGTCTCACAATGATTTCAATTGCTATTATTATTATTATTATTAGTTCTAATGTGCCACAAAACAAATGCCTATACAGCTTGGGCCGTGATGGGTGGCATAATGGTCGAGCCAACCTGTAATCAGAGCCCAAAGCTATCCGCATATGACTGTTACTGAGAGGAACCGCCTGCTCTAAGTGTCCTCCCGACCCTGACCAAGTGAAGGATCTCCACCAAGCCAAAAACCCGCCACTCATGACCCAGAATCCGCCCTCCAGTCAGCCAGCCAGCCAGCCAGCCGTCCAACCCCACGCCAACCATCCACGGACGCTTTGCAACAAGTCTGCGGCTAAGTCTGGGAAACGCCACTGCGACGTCGGACGGGCCGAGTCACGATGGACTGCGCTCGTGGAGAGACGAGGGACGATGAGCCGCTTCGCTTTACGGAGACGCCTTGGCAGGGCTTGCGCGGGGAAAAGACGCCGAACGTAAGGGGAAGGGAAAGAGAAAGAAGTGGTCCGATCGTATTTATAAATTCATGATCTATAGTGTAAGATGAAGGGAATAAATATACAGGTATAAATAATAACTAGATATTAAAATGATATAGAAATTTTACTGAAAGCTTAATAGCGTGGTCAGAGGGTTGGTCGCACACAGAGAAAGCACAAGGCTCACTCCTCAGAGTCCTCTTGTACAGCATTGTAATTATTTCCAAAAAGAGTTCTACAGAATGAATTTTAGCCTATAAATATCTTTCTTACTGTGCTTGGGGATATTGTTATTCTTATTATTATAAAGATCCTTGCGCTTATAAAATCCCCAAATCTTGTCAGGTTACTGGACTATATGAGTGTTCTGTAACTTCATGTAACAGTGTGTGTTTTAAAAAAATCACTGACTGTCACTCCAGATCTGTATTCGTCTGATCCCCTCGTCCCCACCGACCGACCGACCACCCACCCACCCACACCCCCTCCCTTTTTTAGTTAACCAGGTCTCTTTGTTAATGTACAGTTTTGAGAGCACAAAATGAATGTGTCATATTTCTAATAAAAATCTCTATATATACAAGCATATTTAATATCTCATTTATGTCTGCAACTCCTCACATGCTTCCTCTTGGACATCGGAAGACAGAATGCACCACATTTTTATGGTCTGACCCTCAAATATGCAGAATACAGTTAAATATTAATAGTAGGCAAGACTGGATTAACCATAGAGTTGATCGTGAGCAAGTGTCCAGAAAAGATTTTTGAAGGTCTACTGGTGTTACCCCTTGCATACCCCTCCCCCCAAAATGAATAAACTCTACAGTCTACAGTGCACGTCAAAAAAATCTTGCAGTCTACCATGCGGCCAGGGTTAGGGGTATGCAGGGGCCAGTGGGGGCACCTTGAAGTGTACAGTGTACAGTAGTTGCCCGGGGGCCCCACACTGTGTTAATCCGGCCCTGGTAGTAGGGCTGCATTCTGGATTCTGGAAAAAAAATGTGAATCATGAATGGAGATCAGGATTCTCCGCGTGATTTTTTTTAGTTGTTTATTGAAATTGAAACGTTTGTTGCACTCTTTGACGAAAGAAAAAAAGACCATTCAGTTGGCCATTCAGGTGGCGTACCAAAAATAGTGTGATTTCTTTAGAACGTGTTATATGTATAATATTAATCGCAATATATTCTGTCTTTCTGGGAGAGAACTACATTTCCCACAATGCCTCGACTCGGAGCCACGTCGCAATAATCTGTGCGTCCGAAATAACAATCAGTAAACTCTGGTGGTTGTTAGTGATCGACTAAACTGTGAGTTTTAGGGGAAGATTTGACTGAACTGGAGCGTTTTTGTGAGCGCTGGCTAACCCTAGTTTTGTGAGTAATGTCGCGAGAGTCTGCATCGAGTTGCGAGAAACCATGCGCCGCGTTTTACATCGCTAAGAATGTCATTTATCGGTTTTAACGTTTGAACTGTTTTATTCACAGAACAACAAAACCTGTGCTCTCTCTCTCTCTCCCTCTCTCTCTCTCTCTCCCTCTCTCTCTCTGTACGCTCTGCTTCCAGAACCAAACACGCAGTAGGATAACAGGCTAAAGCAAAAACACACACTCAAGACAAGGTAATAGTAACAATCGCATCCAAGGGTTTTTTTGGTGAATGGACTAAGAGACAAGGAGTGAAAGACAGAGCTAAAGCAAAGAACTCAATAAAACATACTTACCCTGGTCAACTAGTTTGCCCTAAGGCCTCGTTCAAAAGGACGTCTGAACCAGGCGTTTTTCTGGCGTTCGTGGCGCCAGGTGAGTGCCGACAGAACGCCGACCGGTTTTCTGCTCATTGAAGCAAATCAAAGCGTCCACATGGGCGTACAGCACCGGCGTTCGGCTGACTGCGCGTTCGGGTGGCGTCAAATAAACGCTGCATGCAACGTTTTCTTGGCGTCAAAATCCCGGCGAACGTGACGAAAACGACGCTATTGCGAACGCCAGTGAAACGCTATTGCGAACGCCAGTGAAACACCAATCGAACGGAGCTACAAAATGCAGCAAAAACGCGTATGGCGTTCAGAGGGCGTTGATTTCGAACGTCCGTGTGGACAAGGCCTAAAACACTAGAATGACAGGCTAGTTACATATACTAAATGTTCCTTAAAAACGTACAAGGATTGGTCCCCCTGCCACCCTATTGTCTCTATACAGGGTGAAAGTACAGCATGCACCCCAAACGTACAGCATGACACCACGACACGCCACGAGAAACATTCACAAACAAAACATGATTGGCTGATGCCACCGCCAATCTTCATTTTCACCGGCGAAAAAGAAAAACGTGTGCCATCTACAAGCACGTAACAATGCGCTAGGAGAGTTTTCTGGACGGGCGAGTAGAGTGAGCTGTTTAACATTAATGTGAGAATTTGTACTTGATATTCATGATGTGGTTGTTTACTACATTGCACGTGGAACAAGCCTGTCCGCCCAGAATTTAGAAGTGAAATTGCAATTAAAGTTATTCATTATAAAAGTTATCCATTTAAATGTCAAAACGGGCAGAAGTGCAGTAATTTGATACAGCAGGCTACGTCAAGTCTACACATTCGCACACACGCACAGGTAAAAAGTCAATCAATCTGACGTAATCCCAGATTTTGGCATTAATATTTCTCAGGCATTTACTAGTGGGAAACGACGGCAGACGGCTTGTATTACTATTTTGAGTATATTTAGAAAGTGAAAGGATTGATTATCGGACAAAAACACTTACGATGGCTGTGCTTTTTCAGATGCTTATGCAATGCGCTTGCGCTGCTGTGATATGTGACCCTGCACGGCAAAACCAGTCACTTGTCGCAAATTTTCAAAATTATTATGTTTTCATGAAAGGGCATAAATCAAGCTTCAAAACGATACCTACATCGAATGAATTGGACGACATATAACTGAGATATCAACATTCAAAGGAGTCGGGTTTCTCCTGTCACGCCAAGTGAGAAACGGAGAAATCTGCTTTTGAAGTTGACTATCGACATTTACGGTAGCCTACGCTGCATTCACAGCCACACGGATAGCCTACCTGCGTTAGGTTAACTGAACTCGGGAGACGAAGATGGATTCCGGAGAAATATCTTCACGCTAGTCAACCAGTGGATTTAGCGTAAATATTGGAGTAGAGCGGTCAAAACAGAAACTTTTAACATTCTGCTGGAATTGAATTCCTCACCTCAAGAAAGTCACGTTTTTAGAATGGAAAGGGGAAGTTTTTCAGCCAAATTTATTCACAACAGTACAGTATAGACCTTCCACTGTTTCAAAACACTAAAAACCAAAAATCCAAAATTTTACCCCACGCAACATGAACGGTCGTTTTTCTCGGAAACCTCCGCAACTGGTTTTGCCGTGGAGGGTCACATATGCCAGTAAAACCTTGCAGAACTACACTCGTTTTGTCCGCCAACCTTAAACAACTCCCATACTTTAGACCTGTTCTGCCTTATACACGCAATCTTGGTCGACACCAAACACGACTCTGATACCGCCGCCATTACAGTTTAAAAACCGATAGCAGTGTAACCCAATATGTAATTGTTACAGTTCAAATGATCCATAAATAGGCCAAAACTGGAGAAACTTGCTGATCATACATACTCTCCACGAGTTCAATATCAAATCCGAAACCGCAAAATTTCGGCAACACTGGGCGACTGTGGATGGAAAACAGTCATTTTTCGGTTGGGTGATTTAAGAAATGAAAACAACTTTATTAATAAAAAACATTTAACACGATGAAAAAAAAACCTATAAGCGTCAACGTCGTCGACCGCGTTGACTAATCGCGGCGGCTCTAAAATGGATTAAAGTGGAGCATGGAATATAGAAAGTGAGTGATTATTTGTCATTGTGAACACACCACAGCACACAGTGCACCACAACCAAATGTGACCTCTGCATTTAACCCATCTGCGAAGGATCAGTGGACAGCTAACAAGTGCCTGGGGAGCAGTGCCCGGGGACGGTAGCTTGCTCATGAGTACCTCAGTGGTAACTTTACCTGCGACCTTCTGATCACGGGGCGAACACCGTTACGGTTACGCCACCAGCTAAAATGGGTGGTAAGGAAGAGATGGATGCGTGGATATCTTCATGAAGAGGGGAGGTGGGGACGAATAGATTGGGATAGAGACTGTAGGTAGGCAGATCGCGAGGGATGGAAGGGGAAGAGCGAGGAATTCACTAATGGATGAATGGACAGAGGGAGATTGGTGGAGAGAATGTCAGGGTTGTATGAGTGGTTGTAGAGGGGGAGCTTGGTATGTTAGGGATGTGGATGAACGGAGGACGGCAGCAGTGGGTGGGTGGAGGGCAAGAGATGACAACTAGAATCGGGTGGCATATTAGTGCTTAGATTTAATCTGTCAGAAATAAAGAAAGTGGATGAGTGAAGTCACACCGGAAATGTTTTCAGTCCGATCTGGACAGCAGCACAATCTCAATTTACGAAAGGCGCGAGCGGTCATAAAGTCATAAAGAGAGCAAGTGCTTTCTCTGCTACTTTTAGCATCAAATGATATATCAGGAAGGCATTAGAGGGAGATCAGCACGGGGGAAAAATGCAACCCTGGCGGAACAAAAAGGCATATTTATATCATAGCGGGGCCTCCCGCTGCCGTTTTGGCATTCTGTATTCTCTTCATTGATAATTACTCATAGAGGCAGTTACACAGTGAATGAGCAATTTAGCCTCACAAACGTCTATACGTTCACAGCCCCTTATTTCTTCAATGAGGTTGTAAAGAGAACTAATAAATGGAGATGGGACGATACCACTTTTTTATGTCCAATACTGATACCGATATTGTAAATTTGGATATCTGCCGATGCCGATACAAATCCGATAGAGTTACAGTCTTTTTAAACATAAAATAATGCTTTAAAAATGTCTGAATACATGACTGAGATTATTTAAATACTGTTTTCCTACTAAAACAATGTAATAATTACACACACACACACACGTATATGCTAAATTGTTCTCAAAAATTGTTTGTTTATACATAAATATTTCTTCTTTCTTATTGGTTTCACTATAACATTATACAATTGAAAAAAAATTTGATCAATTGAAAATGAAATACTGAAGTTTGACATTTTGAACCAATTTGACCTATAAAATGAGCTGCTTCTGCGAAGAACTACGTTTCTCACGATCCTCCGCGCGCCCCCGGAGCCGTCACAATGCTTTGGGCACACGTTACAAAATAAACGATGGAAAATCTAAATGAACGGCAGAATTGTGAGTAGAAGTCTGATTGTTGTGGTTATTTATCAGCTAAAATATGGTTTGTGTCGGTAATAAAGGCGACATTTTGACCGAACTGGAGCGTTTTAGCGAGTAACGGCGCTCATGCGCACGCTTATTAACACAGCGCGTGTTTACATGGCGAAAAATGTCGAAAAATGTTTTTATGCATTTACTTCTCTTTCAGTGCACGGAACATCTCACAAATACTTTCACATACAGAGGGATCAGGGCTTGTCTTGTGTGTCGCTATGTTGTGTGTCACTATTAAGCCTCCGTGTTAAATACAAGTGGCGCTGCTCTAGCGAGTAAAATGAATTAAACGAAGCTTCGATTCTAGAAAAATTGCCCCGACCATTTTTTGTAATAGAATTATTTGAGTTATTGGAACAATCGTTTCAGCTCTACTTTACCGCAGTGCCACTTCCCATGCATAACGAACTGTGTGTACACGCATTTACAGATCGGCTCCATAGAACGGCCCAATGCCACCGATACCCGATCCAGCTGTTTGAGCCCGTTACCGGACCGATACCGATCCACATATCGGATCGGCTACATCTCTACTAATAACTGCAAATAGTTTTTTTACACAACCACCTACACAACCAGAGTTGTCAAAAGTACACATTCTTCATTCATGTCGGAGTATAGATACATGTGTTTAAAAAGACTCTAATAAAAGTTGAAGTATTGACCCGACTTCTTTACTCAAGTTGAAGTCAAAAGTACAGGCAAAAGCTGACTGGACTCCATGTCCATGAATACATAAAGCTCCATTGGTCATCATTGGTCATCATTATACATGACATACAACAAATATTATAGTGCTGTAAAGAGCGCGGTATAAATAAACTGGACTGAAGCAAGTTTTGTCGAGCTGAGCTTCTTTCTGCCACCGCAATCACCATATCATTTCCCACCGAGTTGCTGCCGGTTTTAGTGTCTTTCCCTCTCTCTCTCTCTCGCTTTATAGTGTTTATCATGTTGTGCGTCATGCACAAAGACGAATACACCAACGGGATTGTCTTTTCTGTGCGTGTTTACTGCGTTTTTAAGCCTCAACCAGTCAGTCAAGTTGTCTGGATGGCACACATTATTGATACGGAATAGGTCAAATGCACGGCACAATGGCCCGATAAACGTCATTTAAATGAAAGGAAACAAGAGTAACGAGCCTGATTTGAAAATGTAAGGAGTGGAAAGTACAGATATTCATGCAAAAAAAATGTACATAGTAAAAGAAAATTCTACTTCAGTACAGTAACAAAGTATTTGGGATGTGGGAATTCTGTAATTTCCCGTCTCTGCCGCTCAGACACCCTGAGAATGTTGTAACCATATAACGTAACCATGTGTCACTGCAGAAGTGATGCTGTCCCAACTGTAAAAAGAAAATCATCCGTGAAAATCCAGCTGAGAAGGGGAAAGTTGTTCATTTATATGAAAGTATTAATTAATGCACATTCCCCCTCAAGCTTAGTCGTGTTTGTACAAGTTCATTTCTCATACTTTTTTCATTAATTCATGAGGACATCTGGTCTCACGGTTTCCGCTTTACTTGTTTGGACAGACGATTGTCCATTGTACTGAAACTCCTTGCTTAACACTTAAGCATCAAATTTGTTCAACTTTATTATGTTGAGCAAAGTTTACGGTTTGAGAATAAAATCTTACTGTATATGAGAGCAAATTGAGTGTTAACCAACGTGAAAAAATATAATCATAAAATTCCTAAAATTAAAATCATTATTTTTAACATACAATAAAAGCTGTCCATAATCACTAATATTTAATGGTAAGTTCAGCGTAGATCTCAAAAGCACACACACACACTGTCAGGAGCCGGTCTGCGCCTTAGCGGAGCACACAGTAGGTGGCGCTGTGTCCCCTTTTGTTTCGATTATTTTCGTGTCTCGTCTTGGCCCCACTTCCTGTGTTCGTGTTCGAGTTTATTAGCCTCACCTGTGTTCTAGTTCGGCCCCCTTGTTTCTGTCTGTGTATATAAGTTCAGTTTGGTCAGTCATGTGTCGTCGGTTCACCCTCACTCTCCCCACTCTCTGTGTGTGCACTATGTATTTGTGTGGAACTTTTGTAAATAAATCACCGTCAATGTCAACTCCCCCCTCTCGCTCGTTTGACCTGCCCCCTCTATCTCTCTCATAGTCTTTGTCTGTCTCTTTCGCTCTTAGAGGTGTGCGATATATGGAATATAGTCAATGTATCTTGGCTTGTTCCACATGCGATGTAATAAATGGCTATATTGTGAATATCGAGTACAAATCCTCACATTTCTCTCGATGCAGACAGCGCACTCCCCGGCCTATCCAGAAAACTGCTTGCGTGTTTTGTAGCGGAAGCGGAGGGAAGCGAGCATGCAGAGAGAAGTGAATATCCACACGATTTCAGAGACCTTCATTGGAGATGGAAGCGGACGACTTGGTTCTGGAAAAAGAAAAACAGCACCGGTTCTGTTATTCTGTACACAAAAAACAGAAGTAAATGCGTAAACACGCATAAATGACATTCGATGTAAACACGCTGTGTCTCGCGACTCTCGTGTGGAACGCCAGCACTCGCAAAAACGTTCCAATCTAGTCAAATCTTCCCCTTTATTGCAGACAAAACTCATATTTTAGCTGATAAATAGCAACAACCAGCGTTCAACTCACAAAACAGTTATTTACTTGATATTTTCAGTATTCCATTGCATTATTGTGACACGACTTCGAGTCGTGCGGGGGATTGTGGGAAATGTAGTTCTCTCCCAGAAAGAGAGAATATATACTGTATATGTCATGCCGATGTTAATTTTAGGCCACATAGCCCAGCCCTACTCTCTCTACATGTCTTTTTCACACTCTCTCCATCAGAGGTGGGTAGAGTAGCCAAAAATCTTTCTCAGGTAAGAGTATTGGTTACTTTAGAATAATATTACTCAAGTAAAAATAATAAGTAGTTACCAAAAAAATTACTCAAGTAAGAGTAAAAAGTACTCAGAGAAAAAACTACTCAAGCACTGAGTAACTTCTAAGTAAATTAAAGATTTATTGGTTAATCACATAATCGAATATGCAGAAATATAATAACAATGTACAATGTGTTTGGATATTACCAAACAAGATTACATTGACAATAAAAAATAATAAATTTAATCTATACAAAGTAACATAAATTAAGGCTAATTCAGCCACAATAAGCAGTACAATTATCTGTAATAACTTAACTTTTTTTGTTTAAACAACAAGGCTCAGCAGGCAGAGATTACACAGTTAAACAAGAACAAGTCTGTCCGTGCACAAACTGTCCAGTGTGTGTGTGTGTGTGTGTGTGTCTGTCTGTGTGTGTGTGTGGGTCTGGGTCTGTCTGTGTGTGTTTGTGCGTGTTTATATGTAAGTGTGTCTGTGCATGTTTGTGCGTGTGCATATGTAAGTGTGTCTGTGCGTGTGTGTGTGTGTGTGTGTGTGTGTGTGTATATGTGCGTGTGTGTATCTCTGTGTGTGTCAGTGTCTGTGTGTGTGTCCGCGCATGTTTCGTGTGTGGTCATGTGACTGCCTAGCACCATTTGATTGGTGGAACGGTCATTTAGGAGGAAGTTTTCCGACAAAACAAACAGATCGCGCATTGGATCACAGATGAATAAAAATAAAAGTAGTCAGCGGAATGTCGCTCAATGTAACGGAGTAAAAGTAGCGTTATTCCTTCACAAATATACTCAAGGAAAAGTAAAAAGTATGTTGTATAAAAGCTACTCTTACAAGTACAGTTTATCCAAAAAGTTACTCAAGTAAATGTAACGGAGTAAATGTGGCGCGTTACTACCCACCTCTGCTCTCCATTTAACTTTCCCTCTTCCTCTCTTACACTCCCACACACACATCTCTTTCTCACGCTCTCTCTCTCTCTCACGCTGTCACACACACACAATGGGAAACGTTCAATAATCATTCATATTTTTTTTAAAAACTGTTCAGTTGGGGTACGCATACTTAGAACAGGCATGTCTAAGGCAGCTATTATCAGTCAGATCAGCCCCAAATGAAATCGGTCACAGCTGAACCCTAGTTTCTTATTTTCAGAGAACATTGAGCTGGGAGCTCTGGAGAGTCCCACTGTGTCCAGAAATGGCATAGAACTTATCACCAGGTCCTGCTGGAGTTTCCCTGATGGAACTGCCAAACTGAGGTATTGCTCCCTTCTTTCTTTTTCATGTGTCAATGGTCCAAAAATGTTTTCTTGTCAAGATACCAATTGTTTTTTCCTGTTTATCAAAATGAGCATTTTTATTGTCAGGCAAATGTAGACCTTAAATCGCAATTCTGCATTTTATCTGTACTTTGCATTAAAATAACAATAGAAAAGTTGTGGGTTTGCGTCACGCTTTTATTTTTAGATGTCTTTTGAGGTGATGACAATGAGGATTTTGCATTTTTTATGTCTTTGAGTTTTGGGGACATGCTTGCACTCATGCCAGATGAGATGACTAATTAAATGTAATCTGGATTCAATTATATGGAAATCACTCCTCTCGATGCATCTGCTACGCAATTATGCCCTGCGTGTGTTTGCTCATCAGGTGAAATCAGCAAAATTACTTGCTCAACTCAGCCAACTTGATTAGATTCCATGTGATGTAGTTCTTTATGGAAAGTGAACAAAAAAGATGTCATCCACAGTTCCAATCACTTTAGCTGGATGGAGTCTAACAAAATGTTGTTAAAAATGTGTGGCTAAGCTTTGGTGGAACGCTGCTGCTTATGTCAGTGATCGTCTGACAAACTTTTGACCAACTGACACCATTAGCAATTAGCTGCTAGTCTTTAGCTAATAATATTGACGTATTGTATAAAGTATCCTCAGGAATTAGTGCGTATGGACTGTGTAAACTTCTTTATTTTTGGTGAAAGTGAGTGATTATTTGTCATTGTGAACACACCACAGCACAGCACACAGTGCACCACAACGAAATGTGACCTCTGCATTTGACCCATCCGTGAAGCAGCAGTGGGCAGCTAACAAGGGCAGCGCCCAGGGAGCAGTACCTTGGGGACAGTACCTTGCTCATGAGTACCTCGGCGGTAACCAGTTCTGGATTCCAACCTGCAACCTTCTCATCATGGGGTGAACACCCTACCGTTACGCCACCAACTGCCACAATTTAGACACTCTTTTGAATTCTGTAAGTCATCGGTTCAACATTTTCAGTTTATGCCAAAAGCTTGTCTGTCTTCATGGTGAGAATCTGTGATATTGAACCATTCAACAGGTGGGAATCTCTCTAGGAAACTGTGCTCGCTGCCCACTGGGAATGTAGTTAAAGGTTGTTCTGGTAGTAGACTCATCTTTTTATTAGTCAGTGGTTGAATGAAGTTCCCATAGCCAACGTATGTGACCTCTAAATATATGAATTTAAAGTGTATGTTTTGTAGCTTAATCAAATGTATTTTTAACATTAATATATCAGATTTGACCAATTCTGAGTTAATAGCACAGTTTCATGGTGCCTGCATTTTAGAAGCCCATACATCATTGTAGTGCTACTGAGAAACCACAGAGACTGCACCAAACTTGTTTGGTTGTTTTCAGTGAAATGGTTCGGTACTTTTGAAAGTTTTGACATCATTCATATGTTCTTCTCAGTACAGAACGCAGTCGTGGCAGACAATGGAAGCGAAACCAATTTCAGCTTGCCCTCTAGTGTTTGCAGTTAAAAATGAACATATGGATGGTGTTTTAATATGACATGTTAGTGCTAAAATTCTGCATAAAATTTTACATGGTTAATTATACCAAATATTCCTTGCAGCTCTACTGCTCATACAAAGTCACTAGTAAATCAAAAATGATTCTGCCAGTTTCCTTTGAGTACAAACCAAACATCACATCGAATAACATGGTCATCAGAGAAGACAGCTAAGGCTCGTGATTAGACACATTATTTGGATTTCTCTGTTGTTTAGATGAGGTCATCCAAACTGGCATTTCAGTCTGTAATAACTTTGGCACAGCAAACATAGTGCAAAAATTCTTCACAGCTACATCAGTCTTCTGTGTAACCTTCTGTAGTTATGTATTGCTTTTCATTGGTTAAACATGAATTGCATCCTCATTTTAATTCATTTAAAAACGCACCAGTCTGACGTACTCAACAACTGACAGACTTCAAAGGCATTCGAGGAAAGTTTCACTCTGGCGTTTTCTCCTTCTCTCCGTCTCCTGGTTTTGTCTACAGTTCCTGACCTCTGTTATGCCTCCTGGTCTAGTCTGGTGGCAAATCTCTCTTAGATCCATCTGGGGGTGACAGCCGTAGACAGGTTCTGATTTACAACCTGTCACTCTCACTTTCTGGACTGGAGTGCTAGAGAGAGACCTGGCCTCAGCCCGTCCACACTGATCTGAGTCTACTCCAGTCAGTGATTAATGTTTTCTCTATTTTTAACACCTACTCACACAAATGCAAACACCCAAACAACAAAATGTGTTCGTGTGGTCACAATTGGTCCCTATGTGTACATGCCAACTTACATGCACACAACAGTGCACACATATGTGACCACACATCTTTGGGTCATCCTTCAGCTGTTGTTACATTGATTTATTGACAGTCTCCTCAGAGCATCCTGAGCTTAAGGGTTAAGGGACTTGAATACTTGACACATTATTGTCAGTTGGAAATCATGTCCAAGCATGTTCTCCTGTTCCAACATGGGAGCACAGTTGGGTTCTCCTCATTGTTTATTTTTAAGTAAAGGAATTTATGACAAGGTATTATAATTTTAAGCTATTCACTTTATGACTTTGAATCAAGTCCAGAGCAGTTGGTGGCGTAACGGTAGGGTGTTTGCCCCGTGATCGGAAGGTCCGGTAAAGTTACCACTGAGGTACTCATGAGCAAGGTACCGTCCCCGAGCACTGCTCCCCAAGCACTGCCCTTGTTAGCTGCCCACTGCTCTTTTACAGATGGGTCAAATGCAGAGGTCACGTTTGGTTGTGGTGCATTGTGTGCTGTGCTGTGGTGTGTTTACAATGACTAATAGGCACTCACTAAGTATATCTTAAAATGGCTTATCTTTACTAATGCTAGCAAAGTACTTTTGTTACTTAACAACTGTTTATATTTACATTTATGGCATTTATTAGGCTCTCTTACTTATGTGACTTAACATTTTTCCTATTTACAGGAACTACCACCATTGGACACTGAGACCCTTAACCCCATGCTCAGTGACCCAAGGATGGAAGTTCTCACAGTAAGGACCCTATTTTTGGGCTGTAGGTAAATTTCCTACCAACCCCAAGGCCAGGTAAATGGAGAGGGTAACATGTGGAAGGGCATTCGTAAAACCTTTGCCTATTCAAAATGCAACAACAATATAGGTTTCTATACTGGATCGGTCAAGGCCCAGGTTAACAATGACCACCACCGATGCTGGTTAGCCAACAAGAAATTGCTGACAGAGATTGGGCTAATGTTGGCCAATGGGAGGAGAAATGGGATAGGGATTCTTTTAAAGGAAGAATATGTCAAGAATGTACTGGAGGTAAAAAGGGAGTCAGATAGAGTGATGAGCATGAAGCTGGAAATCGAAGGTGTAATGTTAAATGCTGTTAGTGCATATGCCCCACAAGTTGGGGGTGAGATGGATGAGAAAGAGAAATTCTGGAGTGAGTTGGATGAAGTGGTAGAGAGTGTACCCAATGGGGAGAGAGTGGTCACTGGAGCAGACTTCAATGGTCATGCTGGTGAAGGGAGTATATAATAGTAAGTAAGAGGGACAGCTCATGTTGGACAATTTGAGGACAAACTCAAGAAGGTGAGATTGATGTGGCTTGCACACGCGCAGAGGTTGAGGATGGAGGTAGAAGGAAAAGAGGAACGCATAAAAGAAAGATTATGGATGTGGTGAGAGAGGATATGGAGGTAGCTTGCATAAAAGAGGAAGATGCGGACACACTTGATCTGCTGTGGTGACCCCTAACGGGAGAAGAAGAAAAGTATCTTAGCACCACCTGCATATCAGAAATGTTAGTTAATTTCTGAAGTAGTATTCTAGTGGGTGAGTAACGTTTAGTCAGTCATCTGTCAGTCATTATCTGAGCCACTTAATCCGAACTGGGGTCGTGGGGGAACCGGAGCCTATCCCGCGCAGGCAGCGAACAACCCTGGGCAGTCACCAGCCTTGCATGCCTTTGGACTGTGGGAGGAAACTGGAGCACCCGGAGGAAACCCACACAAACATGGGGAGAGCATGCAAACTCCACACCGAAAGGCCCCACGGCCATCCCCGGGGTTCGAACCCCGGGCCTTCATGCTGTGAGGCGGCAGCACTAACCACTGCACCACCGTGCCGACTAACTATTTTTTTTTTTTTTTTTGTAAGGAATATGATAAATGATTGTGAATACTTGAGTGGACAATCTTTCATAGGAGCTGACGTAGTAACTCAAAATTTATGCATGAAAGGGTTAAGTAATGGATTCAAATACACTTACAATAGTGGCATAGAACTAGTTGAACTAAAATGGTCCTTAAATGTAAACTTAATACAGTAAATGTTCCTATTTATTTTACAGGTCATTCAGGTCAGACAAACTGGTTCCAAATATGAATCTTATTCCAAAAATGAAACTTCTGAAAAATATTAAACTTTCTCAATTTTAGTGTTATTTTAGACCAAGATATAAACTGTCATTCTTGCGGTCTTTTATCTTCGACATAACTTCAGAACCTCCGTTTTCTAATTACAGGGACAGACTAACTAGACAAAACTTGAGTTAATGGTCTTGCACAGGTGTGTCACACACACACACTCCGATCACGTGACCGGCACGAGGACCCGGAAGAAGTCGGCACAGTTGGAAGTAGAGTATAAATAGAGGCTTTTTCTCGCAGCTCACCACTCAGTCATTGAGTAAACCTGGCCCAACTCATTTCGGCATCAACTGTGAGTACTCCAGTTATTTGGTTCATTCCTTCGATTGAGCGTGTGTTCATAGAACGTGGATTCCGGGGGGAATCTTTACCCTACGTTTGTAGAGAGTTCTTAAATCAACCCGTGTGGTTCACCTACCTCTTTGCACTTTACTCCGCATTTGGGTTAACCATCCATGCTACATGGGCTAATGGCTAATGGCTAGCATTGTGTTAAATCCTAACCAGATCACTTACAAGGTGGCTTGTCATTGGTAGTAGCACCAGGCACCAGCATACCGCAGGGCACACACACACTCACACAATCACACTCACATTCACACCTTATAGGGCCAATTTAGAGTTGCCTATCAACCTACAGTGCATGCTTTTGGACTGTAGGAGGAAACCCAGAGCACCCGAAGGAAACCCATGCGAACACAGAGAGAGCATGCAAACTCCACACAGAAAGGCCTCACGGCCAATGTGGTGCTCGAACCCAAAACCTTCTTGCTGTGAGGTGGCAGCGCTAACCACTGCGCCACCGTGCCGCTCCATTATTATTATTATTATTATTATTATTATTATTATTATTATTATTATTATTATTATTGTTGTTGTTGCATTTCCTCTCAGTTAATTCTTCTTTATGTTTAATTATGTCTGCCTGTGCACTTTTATATTTTAATATAGATGTTGGCAAGGATTTATGAGTTGCCAATGCTAACTTCAGCGTGGAGCACCTCTTTTTCACCAACACCCATCAACAATAACTTCTAATGGATACTGTTGCTTGCATAATTGGAAAAGCCATTAAAAATAAATCAACAATAGTGCTTAGCTCCACAGCCATAATAGCCAAGCCATCAGCCACTCATTCATTTGAGACGCAATTCGGTGGGAGTGTACAGCCGTTTCACAAGACAAACAGTCTTTTAATCAAAGGACATTGAACAACAATTCCTCACTGTATTTTTTCCAAACACCTCTCTATTAACATGATCACGTTACTTCATGCTTTTATACCATCAGCCAATGTGCATTACTAATAAACTTTAATGGTGAAAATATTTCTATTTGTTGACATTTGTTCCTTTTTTTTTTTGCAAACATTTTCTCTCTGGAAGATGAGCATTTGGCTTTTTCCTAATGCATATATATATATTGCATCAGGCAATGCTGCGAAACACACAATGTTACTTAATTTTATTGCTAAATTGAAATATTAAGACTATCCATTTCCCAACTTTTCCATTTGGAAAACACAAGAAAGTCCAAGGCCGCACTCCTGAAAATCAAAAATAAAATGCGCAAGATACAGTCAATTACAAATAATGGCATCTGTACCGTCTCCGGATTTTTAAGTAACGTGGCCACTGAAGCTACAAATTGATGCTTTTGTGAGGCGGCTCTTCTGAGAGCACAAGGTGCCAGAAATCCTTTCATGCTAATAAAGAAAAGTGGGGCTGGAGTTGACTGTGCGGATGACTCACAGGCGCCGAGGCTCGGCTAAAGCAGTCAGACGCTGCAAGTAATAAGGGGAGGCAGAAGCAGCCTATTCATAATGCATACCCTACCTGTCAAACTCCAATTCCTACCTAGCAAATGGGAGACAACTTAAAAGGAACTTCATAAAAACACAGATATTTCATTACTTGTCCGTCTCTAGTCAACAGGCTGCAGAAATGTGCTCATAATAATCTCTACATCTTACTTAAACCTGTTTACACGTGTCGCCGCTGTTCCCAACATCTGCCTTGTTGTCTTTTGTTCCACAGTGCTTGTGGAATTGTGAAAGGTGCCAAAAAATAATGATGGAAAAGGTTATTTTTTGAGTCTGTATCTTCTTTAATATTTTCAATTTAGTGTATAGCTTTATGATCTTAGCTTTCTATATTACAACTACTACTACTACTACTAATAACAATAACAATAACAATAACAATAATAATAATGACAACAGTAATGGTGGTGTCTCTGAAAAGCAATTGACCAGTTGTTAAATTAATGTTTTTAACTTCTTCTTTATTGATGAATGAGAAAATTGTTCATAATTGATTTGCGTCATAATGTTTAATGTAAGCTAATTCTTCTACTTCCTGTTTTGCATTGTTGATGATCAGTGATTCTAGGTACGTTCCAATAATCTTTCTTAGTGAGGAAAATATTTGTGCTATAGATATATCTCACATATAACAATCCTGAATGTCAGTGAGGATTTGACAAAGTATTTATGAAGAGCTCAAAATACTGATTAATGGACCTGGAGCTTTCAAAGACATTTAATGCCATTTTGGAGAATGTCATGTCACTGTGGAGCTTAAAGGCGGCTCTGGCTTGTAAAATGATGGTAGTTTATCTGAACTGAAAACAGACATTTTGTGTTTGGTTTTGGATGCATATGTTTTGTTATTCAAACTGCATTTTGCATTTCTGGTGCTGATACATCATTTTAAATAATTGATCACATTAGAGCAAGTCCCTGCATACAGCAGTAACAAATGCTGAAATAGCATTAAGTGACCAAAGTTCTAAGTTTCTAGGTGCATCTAACATTAAAATAGTTCTGACAAAACAAAAATACTTTATTTCTCATGTTTATTTCAGTTCAATTTAGTTTATTGTCATTCAAACGTGTTAAAAACACGAAGAACAGGATAGTATAAAAGATGATAAATAAATAACAAACAAATGAATAAATAACCTATAATACACAGTGTTATAAATAATAATTTATAAATAAATAAAATAATAAATATAATAAATATAAATAAAAACAGTTACAGTAAAAATAAAATTAGACCAGGCTGTGCAATCTGGTGTGAAGTCAAAGTCACAGATAGAGAGATTTGAGGCTAATGCGGACTCCAGTTTCTTCAGTGCAATAGGAAATAAAGGACAAAGAACAAATACAAGTAATACAGAATAACAATATAAATAGAATACAAAATATACATTTTAAACTAGGAATGGAATGTTAAATATAACTTTAAACTAGAACTAGAAATAGAGGTAGAGGAGAGAGAGTTTGATGGTATTGCCTACAAAGTGGACGCTGGACTTGACACTGTATGTGCAGGAGGTTAGATATAGCTCAACATGAAAAAGTCTATATCCAGTCTTTTAACAAAACAGTAAAAAAGTGTGACTAAGACAAGCTTTGGTAGATATTTCTTAACAGTAGTGGAGAACCAGGGTCTGTGCAATATTTTTTAATTTGTGTAGAAACAGTTTAGAAAGTGACCAGTGATATATACATTCAATGTTCAGTGGTTGTGCAAATAAGTAGCGGCAGTGCAAAAAATTATTACAGCAGCAAGTTGTAGGAACAGTCATTTGAGGAGGAATTGGCATCTTTCCAGAGACAGTTTCAGTGCAACATGAAAGTATAGCAGCATGTGCATCACAGTGATGGGAAAAGTACAGTACAGCAGTTTTGAAGGCAAGAGTCATAATCCTCATAACCTCTGGGAAGAAGCTGCACCTTAGCCTTGCTGTTCTTGTCTTCAAGTACCGCAGGCTCTTGCCTGAGTGGAGCGGCGGGCGAACGGTTCATGTGTCAGGTGGGTGGAGCTCCGTCATTATCCTAGATGCCTTGTTTTTTGGGGAGACTGACCACCCGGAGAAGCTCCCTTCATATCAGTTCCCCATGTACCAGACAATTATGGAGAATGCTGGCCGATTTCTTTCCACTATTGTTCGGTAAAGGAGGTTATGACAGCAGGGATGAGTCTGACCTGCTTTAACCTCCTCAGGAAATACGGGCGTGGATGGACCTTCTAGCTGCGTGCTCCTGCGTGCTCCTGGTGCAGCAGATATATAGCAGCAGATAAATATTGTGTTATAAGATAAGGAGGTGTTTTTAAGACTTAAAGTGAATGCGTAGTGTTTACTTGCCTTATATGAAAGGTGAAATCTGTTATTGGAACTTAAAGTTGGGGAGTGTTATCCACAAACACACTGCTCTGCAACAGTGCACGTGGCACGGTGGATAACATGATGTAAGATCATAATTCAATTTTGTGGAAGGAAGCCAGTATATATCCTGAATATTTGTAGAGTAAATTTTGTTAATGTGTTGTTTTTCTTGTAAACTTTACTGTGGACTTTTTCTTGTGATTAGGATGCTGTGTTTTGGTGGTGTTTTTGTTTCACCATTCCCTTATCCAGTGACTTTCCAAATTACAATGACAGTCTCCCTGGAGAAACTTGTGGTTAAGGGGGCTAGCAGTGTGCTGGCAGTAAGATTCTTCAGCCCTGACAAAGTGAATTTCATTTTGATTTGATTTAAATGTTTCTGAGCAGGAAACAGAGTGCAGTCTGAAGTGTAGCCACTGCTAATTTTGACATGTGAACACGGAAGCCAAGAAACAGGTCTTTCAGAAAGCTCTTTTCCAAGCTTTTTAAATTTAATTCAATTTCCCTACCACTTCATTATATGTTTGTACTGAGTGGGATAATATTGTGGAAAGCCTGCACTTGTATAGCACACACGCTCACATTTAAATATACTAGAGGTGCAGCACTGGTACTTTTATTGCGACTTGCTTGTGATCTTACTTAAATAAAACATTTCTGGGATTTTTACTTCTTCCCATTTTGTCAGATTTTACTCAGTATGTTCTTATATTTCTTATTTCTAATAAATATATACGTAAAATTAGTAATTCTCAGAAGAAGTGGAGGCATTGTATTTTTAATTATTACCTTGTACCCTATTGTGATGTCGCCCCTTGCCACTAGGCACACCTCAAGCTCCACATCACAACGATTTAACTCATTTCCTGATTGCTGGATTTGCTTTCTCTTGTATTTTATATCTAATATTTATGAAGTAGTACAATTATAAGCAGTGTCTGTCGTGCACACATAACTTACTGCCACTGATTTTAGGGCAGTGATCAATTCAATTCAATTCAATTCAAATTTATTTATATAGCGCTCTTAACAACAGTCATTGTCACAAAGCACTTTACATATAACCGCCTAAACCCCCCAACAAGCAAGCCTGAGGCGACAGTGGCAAGGAAAACCTTCTAATAGGAAGAAACCTGAGAGGAACCAAGACTGGAGGGGGACCCCATCCTCCTCTGGGCGACCGGGTGCACGAACATT
>JAVGVS010000648.1:107285-117285 GCA_032718565.1 Distichodus sexfasciatus | reverse complement strand
AATTATACGGTGATTGAAAAGTTATACCTAGTCAGAACAGTCAGAAACTTTTCCTTCGTTATGCGCACAAACAAATTCTTCTTTTAGTGTAAGTCAAGAGAATAAAGGGTACAGTAAAAACATCCCTACATATGCACACATCTTGTCCAAAGAGCACATGAACAGTGCAAGAAATATGGGCCTGAATTGATCAGAGCCAGTATGTGACAGGAGAGTGGGGGAAAAAAGTCATGGCAGGTCAATAGAGAAAGATGGAGCGAGTGTTCAATTCTTCCTCAAGAGTCCCATGCAGTGAGACTGAGATGCTTATTGATCTGGCCCATTGTCCACAACCATCTTAGCAGGGAAAATCATACCTTATTCACTCTGTCTGAATAGAGAGACTTTGTCAGGAAGTTGAGCTGGGTTAATGGCCTAGGTGAGGAGGTGAGATCTTGTTGAAAGGTTGAGTCATGGAGAAGATACATCTTCCAATCACACTCAAGCACTCTGGAAACTTGTGGAAATCCTACACATGCGGTGAGAGGTTATTTGCATAGATTTTTTTTTTGTGTGCAGGTAAGAGCTGTAACCCATGAGTCACTGACCATATAAGTGACCATGACACACTCACCTCAGGTCTATGCTTTCAGCATTTGCATATATGTGTAATGTACAATATTCACATCATACACCAGCTTCTCCAACCTTATTTTTTAGCACTTTAAATGTATGCATAATAATCTGATATGAATCATCTTTTAAACATGGATCCACAACGACGGTTCCTTTCCTTCACTATCTTAAATAAGCCTTGATGAAACCTAGCTCCTGTCTCTGCAGTACCACTAAATCAGAATAACTGGACGAGTGTTGGAATGATTTTAACATGGAAAAATTGTGTCCTTTTTTTCACTCATTTGCCTGTCTGATGGAGATGGCGTCCCAGCAGTGCAGAATTAAAATTATGTGAACTTGTATCAGCCTTAGGCCCTGTCAAAAAAAATCATGTCATAGCAATTAAATTGCTTTCTTACTTGCTCAGGTACATGCAGCAAACTGATCCAAACCACTTACCACACTTATACTAAGGGGGAAAAAACCCTGTTGCTGTTACTACATTTCCTTTTAGCACAAAGAGAAGAAACCAGCATGGTTTTTGTATGGCATTTGTATGTCCCTCATTCAACCCAGTACGTCAAAATAAAATCGTCTCGAAGTTCCTCATATCAAAGAAACAGTTGTCACTTATCTTACTGAAATGACAAAAAAATGAGAGTTGGTAGATTAGAGATCTAACTTATATTTTACCATGCATTACACCACCGCTATAATTCACATCTGAGCAAGCTCATACGGATTAGCTGCGCGCTCTCATGTGTTCGCTAATCATTTGAAGTTCTTTACTACAGGTCCACAGGTTCAACGTGCACATGTCATTGTTTACAGTTTATGACAACACAAAATAGGTAAACTTACACTTGGTGGTTCAATAGGGGCCGCCCAGACTGAGGGAATGGAGATATTATGAACCGCTTGGGCCTTAGCATATGACACACTCTCTTAGTGAACTTGCCCAGGCTAGCAGGTATATGCTACTAATGCTATGCAGGTGAGCAGGGTCAGAACATTAAATCAGGGCAGGCTATGCTAAACACAATCTCTACACATCATTGTCAGGTAGGAGAGCATTGTTGCATTTTGTAGGTGCCTGTAAAATAAGATGACAGCTCTGTCTTGGCCTAGCAATGAATTTTAGCCAAACTTCTGAAAATCAGTGTAATAAAGAAACTAATGCTAGTTTGGTTGGATTTTTTGAGGATTTTATTTGGTCTGATTTGCAAAAATTACCTGTCAGTGCAGTAAAAGTCTCTGATATTATCTGTCTCTTTCCCCAAAGTCAGTTTGTCTTCAAGTACCACAGAGGCAGTGAATAAAAGATTTATAAAGGCTGTCACAGTATCTAATGGTGCAAGCTAACTTGAGAACTTATGTTTTCCTCCTAAGCCGAGGCTAGAGACAGTCCCCAGAGACGGTCTGGCTGAGCTCGGCTGCACCGCCGCTTTATAATGGCAAGTGCATCAGAGCACAGCTGCACCTGACTGCAGTCTCAATCAAACAGGTCAGATCAAAACTGGACCTACCACTCAGATCCACAAAAGGTTATACCCTTTTATTGACCTTTCTGGTCTTTCATCCCACCTTCTTATTTTAAATCTAAAAGCTTCAGAAAGCTTGGTAATAGAAACAAGTGCACAAATCTATGTTTCAAAGGTAATGTTTTATTGTGGCAATTTGAAGGTTAAACAAAAAATATATAATATATATATTTATAATCCTTTTTAAATCCACATAATTTATAGTACATTCTGATGTTATTTTAGGCTGAAGGTTTGAATCAGTTTATATTAGCCCAGATATTTTAAATATATTGATTTGGGGGGCTATATCGTCTGTTATTAGTAAATTCGTCTAAACTATAATTTAGTTTTGGCTTGTGATTTTCTAGCAGGCTGCTAGTGTCTCTGTCTCATCTTACCTTGCACTGTAAAAAAAATTACAAAATTTACAAGAAAGTACTTGAATAGTAGTTTTCTTATAAAATTTTTTAGAAAAACTTTAAAAGATATTGTATTTAAATGAACAAACTATTAGGTTAATGTGTATTTCAATAATGGCAAATGACATTTTGTTGTTTGTTTATTTTCCTAACAGCAAAAAAATATATTCCTAACGATACTGTATTTCTCTGTATTTTATGAATACATATACAGCTCCGGAAAAAAATGAGACCACATCACTTTTTTCTATTCACATTCAAGTTTGCAATATGTGGCAGTGAGTGTAAAATGTACAGGTTGCTATTCTTTTACGAGATATTCCAAAAAAAAAAAAATCATTCCATATTTGAATATATAACTACAGTTCTGTTTTATAGCAGCTATTCCATGCGTTATATTCCAACACCTATACACCTGATTCAGTTTGCTGATTAGAAGAAACAGACTTCAGCAAATGAGGATACCGTGGACTTGTGGACCATGTTTTTTTAAAGACATTATTGTAAAATAATATATGTGCAACTTCTAGGTTAGACTAAGATCGTTTACTCCATAATAGATATATATGTTTCAAATCATTTACTCCAAAAATATTTGGAATTTTGAAATAATAATGGTAAAGTTATGAAAGAACATTGACATGTATATTTTACAAAGACACACAGCCACAAACTGTAAAAACAATGAATCAGAAATAAAGTGACGTGGTCGCTTATTTTTTTCCTGGAGCTGTACATGTCTGTAATTAAATTAATATTTTCTGTAATTGCACATAAAGGGTTATGTCTATACTAACAACGTAATTCTTTGTAGTTTTACAGTACATTTTAATAGATGCCACTGCCAATGCATGCACTAGGTGGTTGCTGTCTAGAAAATGATATGAGCTGAAGAGTAGACAGGTTCACAGCCTTTTTGGATTTATAATAGTCACAGTATGTCTAATGGGTCTAATGGATCAGATTGTCATGGACAATTGAAATAAATACTATTAATAGTAATCTCCAAATGTTGAACTCTTCAAAAAAAAAATTGGAATGAAGAAATGCAGAGACTATATAATATTCGATCGCCAGTAGTCACTATAAACAGTAAACGTACCACTGAGCTTTTCATGAGCAAGATACCATCTCCTAAGCACTAAGCACTGCTCCCTGCTCCTTTGCAGATGGGTCACGTCTTGTTGTGGTGCACCATCAAACATACCTCTGTGTTAGTCTAAACTTTGCTCTAATGACAAATACTCCCTCCATCACTTTCTTCTTCGTCCTCTTGGTTAAGGTATATAGTTACCCCACAACTTGTCCTGTCCTTGATGAATATATAATTCAGTCAGTGAATATTGAGCTATACGCCTAAAATGGAATGATTTCAAATTTCTGTATAGATCAATTCCTTTCTGTAAAGAACAATTCTTCTGTATGCAAGAATTGTATAATTCTAATTGCAGAGGCCAGCTGATCAAATAAAGGTGACGAATGTGAGAGGCAAGTCAGCTAAATGTGATGAATGCCTTTTATGAAACAAAAGTTTTGAATAATATTGTTTGTAACAAAAAAGATTAAAAAATCCCAATCAGCCTAGATTAAATGATACTTTTTGAATCTCTCATTTGAGAAATTAGTAAAAGAAATGTGTTTGATATCCAACATATTTCTCTCTGTATTCCAGTAAAAACAAGGGAAAAGGTAGCCTCAGTGGAGATTCAGAAGCTCTGTTCAGGTGTCTTATTTTCATCACCACACTTTCCCCCGACACAAGTTAATCTGCTTTTATGTGGATTTGCCTTTGGTTTCTTTGCGACAATGTCCAGTATTTCACCTGTATTTGTCCCTATTTAATTACGAATCTTGTGTCTGTTTAGCCTAAAAATGGCTATTAGTAATGTCATGTGATTGTTTGTTCACCTTGATGACAATAACATTTCTAAAATATTAAACTCTGTTGGAATTGGAAGAACCTTGGACTAAGAATTGTAAGAATCAGAGGAGAAGTAAAATCAAGAAGCAGAAGCTGACCATAACATTCTGATCAGAATTTATTTATTTATTTATTTATTTATTTATTTATTTATTTAACCTTCCTGCTTAGAAGTTTAGAATTTAAGGTTTAGATTTAAGGTGATTTAGTTGTCTTTGGTTTATCTGTTCTGCTACCTCAACAAAAGAAATGTTGTTCCTTATTTAGGACATCATTTATTCCCAGACATGTGGCTACTTCTATAAAAAGTTCTGACCATATCTGCCTGAAAGCAAACAGATTAACCTTTAACCTGCAGGACAGCCATTGATTACTTAATGAACACAGTTGTGCTGCCATCAAGCATATCTATGGGTTTCCACTTGCATAGGCTATTGGCAGTTTCGGTGTTGTCAACCCATTGATTAAATTTAAATATTTAACCTCTTATAAAACACTTTTAAACTAATGCTGCAGCTAAATAAAAGCAGGATTTAAAGTTTATAGATGTATGTATGTATGTATGTATGTATGTATGCATGTATGTATACATTTGTTAATGGTATTCATATTCATATCAAAAGAAAGAAATGTGTAATAAGCTTTCCTTTGTCCATAGATTTGTAGCACTATAGCCCCACCTCTGGTAAGAGACTGATTTACTACCTAGAGTCTGATTTTCAGAACTGATTCTTTAGAGCTTTGCAAAAACCTGATTCCAGTCTCAGTTGTGTACAAAACCTGTGGTTTTAAGGGCCTTACGGCACACGTTTAGAAATACTAGAGACCCGTATTGAATGGTAATATGTCTACGTCTAACCAGTTGCCTTCCTTCAATTAAATTCCCAGATATGTGGAGAATTTGAATTTTATTGGTGAAGTAAGATCAGTAATTTGACTGATGTCTTCATTAAGAGTTAACAAGGCATTAAACATTATTTAATTAAACAAAATCAGCTCAGAGATGAGACAATAATGAAATACAATGCAACTGTCATTCATTAGGCCTCTCATTTACAGGATTCTGCAAGCTCTGCTACTTTCAATCTTAAAGAAAACCATCCTTAATGTTGTCTATATTTACCTTGTTTTAACTTGTAAACAAATCCATTAGATATAAAGATATAGATATGTGGGATGTACCCATTCCCATTATTACTTCAAAGTAAAAAAAGCAGGACAGTAAGAAAAAGCCTGTAAAAGTGACAATACTTACATTTTTCATAGATTTGAAAATTTAATCATGAACAATTTGGTGTTAATAACCTGCTCAGCAATAAATAAATAAATAAATAAATAAATAAGTATTGGGGAAAATACAAGACTGAAACTCAGGGTGGTTCTTAGCTGCTCTGACATTTCACTGACATGATTTAATTTTCAAAGTGAAATAGTGATTTAGATCTGAAGGAACTAATCAGCTCATAGAAAGCAAGGACAAGTTGTCCTCCTAATCCATAATGTCTGAGTCAGCTGTTTATTTTTCCTGCCGCTATAAGTCATGATGCCAAAAGACTAGACTAAATGCAAAACTGTTATATGCTTATGTTTAGTATTTTCCTCCCAGGGTCCCTTATTCTTTTTTCATTGGCAGATCTATATGCAAAGGTCAGTGAGTGAGGCAGAAACATTAATAACATTAATGTCCAAAGCCATTTCACATCATATACAACCCATTCCTTAAGATGAACTGCTTAGTAATGAATGAAAGTAATTATTCTTTAACCTACATCTTAATTGATCAATGCCTTTAGTAAAATGACTGGGAAACACTAAGACTTCTACTTGTTTCCGTCAATTAACACCCTTTCTCCCTTTAGACCTTCATACAAGAGCATTTAAGCCCCAGAGGTCTCTATTAAAATCTGCATGAACTTGCCTGGTGTAAAATGCAGCTAGAAATCAGCCCCTGATTTGACCAGAGGGATGTAATTTTCTGTGGAGCTAATGTAGTTTTAATCACCAGCAAGACTGAATGTTCCAGATGCTTCTGGGTTGCACAACTGCATCTCTCTGTGGAATTCTCCTGACTAGCAGTGAGGGAGACTCAGCTCCGGCTAGCCATCACCACCTCCAAGAAAATGCAGGTTTTTTCTTGACCAATGCTGAAATCTTTCCATAAGGATGTGGTTGGAATCGCATTGTCGCTAATGAATGCTATCAAGATTAGATTTACTACATTTATTAGACAATGGCTCAAACTTCATTCTGACGCTATGATATTCAAACTAAGTGAGTGAAGGCAGCTAATTTATTTGCTTTCAATTTAGTTAAAATATGGTGACTATGCGTCAGGAAGGGCATCCGATATAAATCTTTTGCCAGTTCAAAATGCGGATAACAAGGCAGCTGATCCTCTGTGGTGACCCTTACCGAGAGAAAATGAAAGAAATAAGAAGAAAATGGTGACTGTGTCAAGTGGGCTGTTCCATTTGACACAGTTCCAGTTCCATTTTTTTTTTCGTTTGCATCATATTTGGCAAACATAATTGTTCTGTTGTGTTTTATGTAGATTGACATGAGCTTTTTTAAATATTTTAAACAACCCTGTCCATATGTGTATACATATATATATATATATAGGTTTTAGGCAGGTGTGAAAAAATGCCGTAAACAAAGAATGCTTTCAGAAATATAAATAATGATTGTTTATTTTTATCAATTTACAAAATGCAAAGTGAGCGAAAAAAAGAAAAATCAAAATCAAATCAATATTTGGTGTTACTACCTTTTGCCTTCAAACCAGCACCAATTCTTATAGGTACACTTAGTCAGGAATTTTGTAAGACTATAGTCGTTATATTATTTTGTAGTTATTATATTATTTTGTAGGATTATAGGATTATAGATCTGTGGTTAGTTCTCCAAGATGTTTGGAACAACCTACCAGCCGAGTTCCTTCAAAAACTGTGTGCTAATGTACCTAGAAGAATTGATGCTGTTTTGAAGGCAAAGGGTGGTCACACCAAATATTGATTTGATTTAGATTTCTCTTTTGTTCATTCACTGCATTTTGTTGATTGATGAAAATAAATGATTAATCCTTCCATTTTTGAAAGCATTCTTTGTTTACAGCATTTGTTCACACCTGCCTAAAACCTTTGCACAGTACTGTATACTTTATATAAAAGGTGGCATTCCTTGCACTGTAACTGTGTTTTGAGGGCCGTTGTACAAGACAGACTCCTTCCAACAACCATTAAAGTGATGTTAAAGCACTGAGCCCTTCATGACACGTCCTAACTCGGCCTGAAACATGCGCACGGTTTCCTTTAACACCCTCGCTGACCAGCAGAGTGAGTGCTGATTTGTCCACAGCCTCAGGCCAATGACAAATCCACTGCGGAAGCTCCAGTCTTTTTTAATCAAAAGTTTGTGTCTGCTGCATTGAACAGAACACGCGAAATGTCCTAAAGCCCGGACACGCTAAGCCGATTTTTGGCCCGTCTCACCGCTCTGCCGTCAATTTGGAGCGGAATCTCATTGGCTGTCCTGGGGCTCATGTTGGACAAAGACATTTAATGCAGTGAGAAATTAATTTTTTTAATACGGACTAAAAGAGTTCAATCTTTCTGTCGTCACAGGCACACACAAGCCTAAAGGGACTCTACGTAAAATAATAGAACTGAATTTGAAATCACAATCATATCAGCCAGGTTAAGGTTGCGGTTTGTTACAAAACAATTCAGGAAGAGAGTGGGTCTCTCTTTATAGTGTTTTGTCTTTATGTTGCTAAAAGAAATTTAGGAAAATGACTTAATTCTACTGTTGTGCAAAAGTAGTGCTCAAAAATTGATGTTGTTGAAATGAGTAGCAAATGAGAATTATTCTTCATGAAAACATAAATATAGCATAACATTTGCAAGAAGATGTACTAATCTTCTTTTCCTGCTGTGGCCCTCATATCATAAGTGCGGTTTTCATATGTAATGCAGAGCCTCAAGGCATTCTGTCCACGAAGCTCAACATCGGATTTATGTCATTAAGTAATTACAGAGTGGACTAAGTGATGTGTATGTGTGTGAGAGAGAGAGAGGGGGGGAAAGAGGAAGAGAAAGAGGCCAAGAGTGAGAATATAACAGAACATTTCTGCTGGGGAATTTGAGGAACCCAGCATCTCAAAAGGATGATTGTTTTTACCAACCAACAAGGTTGACAAGGTTATCATAGCCCTTATCTCACACACATGCGTGCGCACACACCTCATTCACACTTTCGCTGTTGGATTTCTATCCAGGAAAATGTTTATACAGGATCAGTATGCGTCCCGACAAAGGCTCTCCCTGCTCTCACTTTTGCCTCTGAAGCATTTTCTCTTTCACCCATGTATGTGAGCGTTTCCTATTTATCACTGGAAAAGTGTGGCACTCCAGTGCTTCACAGATGGCGGCGGGAATACGTTTATCTGGGCTAATCAGAAATTAATTCAAATGTATGCATCTCATTCACATAACCAGAGAAATCAATGAACACACTCATACACACAGGCACACACACTTCAGCAAAGTAACATTCTATTTTGAATTAAACTACATTGACTTCATTAAACCTCCATAAATATCTCACATCTTCTGACTACTCTCTCTCCTCATTTATGTCATTCTATTTCTCCTTCTCGCTCTCTTTTCATATATATCTCTTTTACCTTTGCCCCTCCTGTGTCTCAATTTCTCTCTATTTCTTTTTCTATATACACATATATTTCTCTCCATATACTGTCTCCCTCAAACTGTCCCTCTGTCAGTCTCTCCATATCTTTCTCTCTCTTTTTCTCTCCAATACAGTCCCACCAATATACACATTTCAATAACTTAAATGCTTTAAAAATGAAATACAAATGATTTTTAAAACCTAGTTAAAAGTAGATAATTAATAAGTAAATAAGTAGATAAAAATAAACATATTTTCAGAAATGTTAAAAATATTACACAGCAGTATTAAAAATATTCAAGCTTTAATGTGGGTCAGTTGTCTGCAAACACAAAAAAGTCAGAAGCAGAGTTGAAGTGCACCACCTAGTGGACAAAATATGCATTGTGACCACTTACAGCAATGACAAAAGGCACCATAGACAGATTTTATTTGTTGTTAATTGACCATTATAAATACTGATACAGATTTACTGGCAGTTAGCAGATATTGGTCAGGCTCCACTTTAAAACACACATAAAACATACTTTTTACAAAGTGGGTTTTTATTGTGTTCATAATAATTTTTGCAGCGATTATCAAAGGTCAAAAACTCCTCTTGCCCATTCAACCGACATGCAGGAGTTGGATATTATTACCAGCAAACTAGCAACTGTATTATTGCTTGTGGAAGTGTGGATACTGAATGCCAATGGGAAAGGTATTTCATCTTTTATTTTTTTTTGTTAATTTTCAGTGGTTCCACAATATAATTGCTTGGGGATTTAGCTGTTATGCAGCAGCTGCTGTAGGTTTTGCTCCACTAAAGGAAATGAGAAATGTATAGGGGGAGTTATTGCCTCACTGCATTA